>ONZH01014026.1:0-31846 GCA_900303285.1 Rhinella marina | reverse complement strand
TTTTTTTTTAAATATATATAACACATATATATATTTATTTTTTTTTGGAGGGGGGGACTAAAGGCTGAGGCTCCAAAACAAAATTAACAGTACTAAATAGAACTATTAGTAACATTAACTAGGGATGAGCGAACCGAACCGTAACGAACCAGATTCGTTACGAACTTTCCCAAAAGTTCGGTTCGTCACCAAACCGAATTTTGAGAAAGTTCGTAACAATCTGGTTAAAATAACGGCGACGCAAAATATACGCATATTTATTGAGAATGTACACTAATGCGTACGCTAATGCGTTAGAATTCATAAAATGCGTACACATTAGCGAACATTTTCAAATATGAGTATATTTAGGGTATGGAATATGCCGTATTCCTTACCCTAAATATACGCATATTTGAGAATGTTCACTAATGTGTACACGCATTAGCGTACGCATTAGTGTACATTCTCAAATATGCGTATATTTTGCGTCGTCGTTATTTTGAGCGAACCGAACCGTAACGAACCAGATTCTTAACGAATCTGGTAAAAAAAAAAACGGCGACGCAAAACTGTACTTTTTTCACAGAATAGACCAGGATACAAGGGATTATTACTCCTATAATCCCTTGTATCCTGGTTTTCTGTGAAAAAAAAGATGTGTGACGTCACCCACACAGACCAGGAAGTGCCTGAGCGCGCCGACATTTTGTCAGTGTATCTTCAGACATCCAAGAGAAAGGAGCTCAATAGATAGAGAGGGAAAAGAGATAGATAGATAGATAGATAGATAGATAGATAGATAGATAGTCAAACAAGTAGATAGATACAGGGAGAGATAGAGAAGAAATAGAAAGGGTTAGTGAGAGAAGCAGGAGAGAGGAAGAGAAAGCTAGATATAGAAGTTAAGGTGATAGATAGGGAAAGAGGCTGAGAAAGCAAGAGATAGGTAGAGATAGGGAGAGGAAGTCCTATAAATAAAAAAATTGTGACATCTAGGGAGAGATAGGGTGAGAAAAAAAATAGTGAGAGAAAAGAGTCAGGACAGGTAGAATTCCTGTTCCGTGACCTTACACGCTACACGTTGCTGCTCAGCAATACCATGTATTTGAGCTCATCAGAGCTAAACGCAGCTGCTCGTCTTGCCATCGCTATGCCTCTACGTCGTGCGTGCGTACGTACATGCGAATAGTACGCTAAAGATTTGTACGCTAATGCGTACGTATTCCGCTAAGTAGCGTACTTTTAACAACGCTACACTGTATGTTCGTTACTTGAGTAGGAATGTTCGCAGACGCTGTGTATTTGTACGCTAATGCGTACATATTCAGTTAAGTAGCGTACCTTTGACAACGCTACACTATATGTTCGTTACTTGAGTAGGAATGTTTGCAGACGCAGTGTATTTGTACGCTAATGCGTACATATTCAGTTAAGTAGCGTACCTTTGACAACGCTACACTGTATGTTCGTTACTTGAGTAGGAATGTTCGCATTAGAGTACGCATTAGTTTAAATTCTCAAATATGCGTATATTTTGCGTCGCCGTTGTTGAAGTCACTTTGATTTTTTCAACTTTTTTCATTGTAATAGCAACTGCAAGTAAACAAACTATACCCTACCAGACTCCCATTATTGTTGCAGCAATTATTCAGCCGTTATAGCAAGGTTCGTTTTAGGTTCGGTTCGTACGAATCCGAACTTCACGAAAATTCGCCGAACCGAACTGAACTTTTCAAAAGTTCGCTCATCCCTAACATTAACTAACAACAGCTACTCTCCTACTAAGCGTAGAAAACGGAGGCAGAGGTAGACAACAGTGTTTGGTTTTGAAATAGGGTTTTGGAGACTTCGGGTTCGCACAGCCCATGACATGACACAAGAAATTTGGCTGTAAAATTATGGCCCGGCTCACAGCAACAGTGGGAAGACACTCAGACTATTCTGCCCTGCAAGGCCTGATCTAATCACCACCAGCATCAGCAAGAGAAGTATAAAATTCAGATGTAATCCAGCCTTTATTCATTTTTATAAAGGTATTTTTTTAACACTGCCCGGTGACAGATTTGTCCTTTTCGGTGTCACCCCAACCCCCCCCCAGCGGCACTAAAAACCCTCTCTGACATGACACTTGAGGCTGGGCAGGAAAGAAGCCATAGAAGCCCTAGTGCATTGTGTAACAGTTCTGGCTACTGTTGGCCTCAGGGAGGCTGTCCTCTATAACCGCCGAACTATAAGGTGGGCTTCGGTGGCTTTAGTTTTTAGAAATTGCAGAAGGGACACCACTAGGAGGGAACACTGAAGCCCGAGAGGTGGCAGAAAATGATGGGGTTTGCTTGAGTGGAATGGTGGAGCAGGACGAGTCTGACCCCTGGCTACATATGGATACTGTATCAGCAGATGACAGCAGATCATCTGGCTGAGACTGAGATGAGCGTGCCATCCACTCCACTACCTCATCTACTTTCTCCTCCACTACAATTTTGCGCCTCGGTGGGTTAGCCTGGTGGAACAACGGCCAAGTATTGCGAATACTACTAGTAGATGCTCCGGCTACAGATCTTTTGGCACTGCTGCCCTGTGCCACCTTCTCCTTTTTTTTAAAGCTCAAAGTCTGGCTGGAACTGGACCCCTTTTGCTTATCCATCCCAGACATTTTTCAATTCACTCTGTGGCCCTGCAGCTGGTCTTTGTCCCTGTATCTCACTGTCTCTCCCTGTCTCTCCCTATCTCTCCCTGTCTCTCTCTCCCTGCTTGATTAAATACTAGCCCTGAACTGGCCCTGCAATTGCCCTGCAGTATCCCTGATACGTGTAATATGGATTCCCAGAGCTATTATATCAAATTTTCACAAAACAGGTCTCAGAATTTCACACAGTGCTTCTGCTCGTCTCAGCAGTCGCAGCAGAAGTGATGCGTCACTGGCTTAACGAGCCTGAGCCAATCAGAGCAAGCCTTGCCCACTAGGTCAGATGACGGCTTTTTTCCCGGACTTTTGCACACGATAAAAGAACTAACAGTAAAAGTTTGCTAATGAATTGAATTCATACGCAACAGCGTATAAAGTAAGTTATACGTAGCAATAGTGTATAATTTATAGGACAAACTACGTAGCGAATGCGTACAAAGCCGAAGCGAATCACCTAATATTCGGATTCGCTTCGCAGCTAAAAATTCCCAAGATTCGATACGAATCAACGAATCGATGAATCGATTCGCTCATCTCTAATCAGTATAATAAATGACCCCTCATTAGGCTAGACACATAGTGCGCTATTTTTCCCCTCTTATGGTTTTACCACCTGGACCTGTGAATTAGAACCAAGGAAACTATGTGAAAGCCATAAGGGTTAAAATATGTTTTAAATACATCTTACTTACCTGCACCCGCTGCAGTAGGGTGTGTCTACCCTGACCTTATAAGAGGAAGGCCAGCAGAAACTGGACTTTTAGGGCACTTTCACACGAGCGGATGCCATGCGTGGAATCTGATGCGTGAAAGAAAGCCAAGCCCCGTTCAGGACAGCAGAGACATGGAGCATTAACATGATTAATAATGCTCTGTGCCTCTCTGTGATCTTTTTACTACAAAATCACAGTGAGATAAAGTTATCACTGTGATTTTGTAGTAAAAGAGTCACAGAGAGGCACAGAGCATTATCAACCATGTTAATGCTCCGTGTCTCAGCTGTCCGGACCGGGGTTGACACTCTTTAACGCAGCAGATTCCACGCACGGCATCTGCCCGGGTGAAAGAGCCCTTATAGAGGAACCCTGTTTAGGATTGTAGAAGAAACTCTTGAATAAAAGGGCACATCTGAACAGCAATCAGGCTAGTAGATGATTGTGGAGAGTTCTGATACTACACTGTGGATATGCAACAGCCTGAAGGCTTGTGTTGAGCAAATAATGGACTTTTTTGCCATGTAATTGTATCATATCTCTTATATCTCTCACCATGCTTCCAACTGCTGTCTCCGCCAAATGGGGCAGATGCACACCTGCCAGATGTGTTCTCCAGCCAAGCTGCCTCCATGCTCCATCCCATACTGGCATCCCAAAGGAGCGTGCGTATAATTCCAGGAACACATGCTTTCTGCCTCCCAATACGGCCCCTGTGCAGGGTTACAAGTTTAAATAGAAGCTTCCTCTCCTGGGAAGTTGTTTGAGCATTGAGTCACTAACAATAATAGTGAAGGTGTTCTGCTCTGATCTTCTGTGTTTGAATTAGACCGCTTGATTATTCTGTTTGCTGCCTGCATTGACTACTGGAACTGTCTGACCCTGAGCCTGTCTGATCTTATGTACTGCACTACTATCTGATACTGGCTTTAGAGTTGAGCGAACGTGCTCGTAACGAGCACTGTACTGCTCGGATCCCCTACGCTTGAATGGCCGAAGCCATCCGGATCCGTCCTCCTAACCCGACTGCAAGTCAGTGGGGATGGATCCGTTTGGTATGACACACTCGTGACTGGTATGACACCCCCATTGACTTACAGTCAGGTGAGGATGGATCCGGATGCCTGCGGCCATTCAAGCGCAGGGGATCCGAGCAGTACAGTGCTCGTTACGAGCACGTTCGCTCAACTCTAACTGGCTTCTGACCTCTGGTTTGTCCCTGACCATGCTTCTGCCTCTGACGATCATCATTATCATCTGCTGCACTTACTCCAGTCTTCTCTGCAAAACCATTTCTCACCGCAATGTTTGCTATTGGACTCAGTTCATACTAATTTTGGTTCTAACCGCAACTTGAGCTCTAGGAGCATTACCCTTTGTCTGACTCTGTGAGTCAGCTGTCAACCATATTACCTAATCCTGTAGGTAGTGGTTCAGTTTCTGTCTTGTTGTCATATCTCCTGTGAGAGTGCTAAATAACACCCTATGGGTTACTGGCTGCCATTTCTTTGTTGACATAGAGCAGGGATGCTTAACCTGTGGCCCTCCAGCTGTTGCACAACTACAATTCCAAGCATGACTGGACATCCTACAGCTATTAGGGCATGCTGAGAGTCGTAGTTTTTCAACAGCTGGAGGTCCGCAGGTTGAGCATCCCTGACATAGAGAATCCACACTATCTCTGGTTTGACCAGTGGGTCCCACCCACTGGTCATAACTAGTGATGAGTGAAGCAAGCTTTGGATCCTAGATCCGAAGTCGCTGTACGGGGATCCGTCTCTGTACAGCATTAAAATGTATGGCCTCCGATGAGGCAAAGTCAGTTATTCGCGAGACTTTGGTGAGTAACTTCAACTTCAGTATTTTATTTTTTAAAGTGGAAAACCACTTTAAAACTTGGATCCGAACTTGGCTTCAGTTCTGAGGTACCAGGCAGAAGATGAGCTGCCGAAGCTCGCTTCCATCGTCACTAGTCGTAACACCAAGCTTCTCTGTGTATAAACAAGACAAGGTGTCCAATCTCTATACTGAAACATGGAAATCATGTCACACATGTTTTAATAAATTGTCTTAGTACCGAAGGTTTTTTCGGCTTTGCGTTTTCGTTTTGCGCTCCCTGCCTTCAAACAGCCATAACTGTTTTATTTTTCTGTTCACATAACTGTATGAGGGCTTGTTTTTTGCGGGACAAGTTGTACTTTCCAACGGCACCATTTAATATTGCATATGGTGCAGTGGGAAGCAGGAAAAAAATTCCAAATCGGGTGAAATTGCAAAAAAAAACGCTATTCCACTACAGTTCTATGGGTTTTTTATTTACAACGTTTGATGTTCATTAAAACTGACCAGTTACTTTCATTCTACTGCTCAGTACTAATCCGGCGATATCTAATATGTATAGTTTTTCCTGCGTTGTGATAAAATAATTATAAAGTTGGACTTTTTTTTTTGGCATATCTTGACCCCTATAACTTTTTGGTATTAATGTGTACGGAGCTGTATGGAGGCTCATTTTTTGTGGGGCGATCTGAAGTTTTTATTGATACCATTCTGGGGTGTGTATGACTTTTTGATCACTTTTTATTTAATTTTTTTTAGCAACAAAGCGACAAAAAACAGCAAATCGCCATTTTGACGCTTTTTTCCGCCACACAATTCGCCATATTGGAATTTTTTTAAATATTTTAAAAGTACGGGCGTTTTCGGTCATGGTGATACCCATGATGTCTATTTTTATTGTTATTTAGGTATTTATTTTTTAATTATACGGAAAAGGGGGTGATTTATACTTTTATATTTTTTTATTTTTTATATATTTTTTAGATTTTTTTTTAAAAAATTTGGTGATTATTTTAAAGCTCAAATATGAGCAAATATATTGTGTTTTTTATTTTTTCTTTATGAGCAATCAGGGCTTTTTATTCCTGGCCTGCCATCTAGTGGCCAGAATAAAAATTGCACTTTGAAAGCTGTAAACCTCATCGGAGAGGTTTACAGCTTTCAGATCGTGTACAGACACCCCATTTGACCACATGGGGCATCTGTACACTACCCGGAAGCGTACGCTTCCGGGTTTTTGCGCTACTAGATGCTGTTATCTCATGCGATCACGGCATCTAATTGCTGAAGAGGAAACCGCCGAAGGCGGTGAGTACCCGCAAGTCTCTGCTGTTAGAAAGGGTTAAATATAGGGTTAAATATAGGGTTAAATATAATATTAAATATAATATTATAATATTAAATATAATATTAAAAATACAACAGCACACACACGTACATACATTATATATACATTACAGACCAAAAGTTTGGACACACCTTCTCATTCGAAGAGGTTTCTGTATTTTCATGACTATGAAAATTGTAGATTCACACTGAAGGCATCAAAACTATGAATTAACACATGTGGAATTATATACTTAACAAAAAAGTGTGAAACAACTGAACATCTGTCTTATATTCTAGGTTCTTCAAAGTAGCCACCGTTTTCTTTGATTACTGCTTTGCACACTCTTGGCAATCTCTTGATGAGCTTCAAGAGGTAGTCACCTGAAATGGTTTTCACTTCACAGGTGTGCCCTGTCAGGTTTAATAAGTGGGATTTCTTGCCTTATAAATGGGGTTGGGACCATGAGTTGTGTTGGGCAGAAGTCAGGTGGATACACAGCTGATAGTCCTACTGAATAGACTGTTAGAATTTGTATTATGGCAAGAAAAAAGCAGCTAAGTAAAGAAAAACGAGTGGCCATCATTACTTTAAGAAATGAAGGTCAGTCAGTCCGAAAAATTGGGAAAACTTTGAAAGTGTCCCCAAGTGCAGTCGCAAAAACCATCAAGCGCTACAAAGAAACTGGCTCACATGAGGACCGCCCCAGGAAAGGAAGACCAAGAGTCACCTCTGCTGCGGAGGATAAGTTCATCCGAGTCACCAGCCTCAGAAATCGCAGGTTAACAGCAGCTCAGATTAGAGACCAGGTCAATGCCACACAGAGTTCTAGCAGCATACACATCTCTACAACAACTGTTAAGATGAGACTGTGTGCAGCATGGTAAACCACTGCTAAGGACAGGCAACAAGCAGAAGAGACTTGTTTGGGCTAAAGAACACAAGGAATGGACATTAGACCAGTGGAAATCTGTGCTTTAGTCTGATGAGTCCAAATTTGAGATCTTTGGTTCCAACCACCGTGTCTTTGTTTGATGCAGAAAAGGTGAACGGATGGACTCTACATGCCTGGTTCCCACCGTGAAGCATGGAGGAAGAGGTGTGATGGTGTGGGGGTGCTTTGCTGGTGACACTGTTGGGGATTTATTCAAAATTGAAGGCATGCTGAACCAGCATGGCTACCAGAGCATCTTGCAGCGGCATGCTATTCCATCCGGTTTGCGTTTAGTTGGACCATCATTTATTTATCAACAGGACGATGACCCCAAACACACCTCCAGGCTGTGTAAGGGCTATTTGACCAAGAAAGGAGAGTGATGGGGTGCTACGCCAGATGACCTGGCCTCCACAGTCACCAGACCTGAGCCCAATCGAGATGGTTTGGGGTGAGCTGGACTGCAGAGTGAAGGCAAAAGGGCCAACAAGTGCTAAGCATCTCTGGGAACTCCTTCAAGACTGTTGAAATACCATTTCAGGTGACTACCTCTTGAAGCTCATCAAGAGAATGCCAAGAGTGTACAAAGCAGTAATCAAAGCAAAAGGTGGCTACTTTGAAGAACCTAGAATATAAGACATATTTACTAGGGATGAGCAAACCGAACCGTAATGAACCAGATTCGAACTTTGCCAAAAGTTTGATTCGTCACCGAACTGAACTTTGAGAAATTTCGTAACGAATGTGGTTAAAATTACAACGGCGACGCAAAACTGTACTTTTTTCACAGAATAGACCAGGATACACAGGATTATTACTCCTATAATCCCTTGTATCCTGGTTTTCTGTGAAAATTAAGATGTGTGACGTCACCCCACAGCCAAAAAAAAAAGTTTAAAAAAAGTTATAAAAAAAGTTTTAAAAAACTGAGGCTCCATAGTCCAATCCGTTGATTCACCTTGGCCAAGCGTTCTTCCCAAGACTTGAGGGCTGTGCCTTCCTTCCCGAACCAGACTCCGAGGATCTTGATGAAGTCTGGTTTCACGGTAAAGGGGAAGGGGGCAGAAGAAGCCAGTTGCCAGTCCCCGAAGAGCATGGCTTCCGACTTCCCGCAGTTGACTTTGGCCCCTGAAGCTTGTCCGAACTCCTCGCAGGTCTGGATGAGTGCAGTCACCGAACGCCGGTCAGCGCAGAAGACGGTCACGTCATCCATGTACACCAAGCACTTGACCTCGAAGTGTCCTGGTGCGGTGATCCCTCTGATCTCTCCATTCTGCCGGATAGACTCCGCGAAGAGTTCTATAACACAAACAAAAAGGAGAGGTGATAGAGGGCAGCCTTGTCTGACCCCGGAGCAAACCGGAAAGGGGTTTGTCTCTTGTCTCTTCTCAACCATACTGGCCTGGGTGCAATCAAGTGCTGACTCCTCCTCCTCCGTCAATTGTCTGTTCTCAACCATACTGGGTCCAATACAGTACTATTATTGCTGCTGGTTCCACTGTCAAATGTCTGTTTTCCACCCTACTGGGTCCAAGGCAATGCTGCCGGCAATGCTGCTCCAGCGGACATCTTCAATGCTGTCAAATGTTGTCGACCTGGCTGAGGTTTCACTATTTTTGCACTTTGATTGTTTCCACTTTTTTTCATTGTAATAGCAACTGCAACTAAACGAAACTATACCCTATCAGACTCCCACTATTGTAGCTGCAATTAATCAGCCATTATAGC
The DNA here is from genome assembly GCA_900303285.1 of Rhinella marina. Lineage (NCBI taxonomy): Eukaryota > Metazoa > Chordata > Amphibia > Anura > Bufonidae > Rhinella > Rhinella marina. The sequence continues at coordinate 22,637 of ONZH01014026.1, read as the reverse complement.
AAGGTTCGTTTTAGGTTCGGTTCGTACGAATCCGAATTTCACGAAAGTTTGCCGAATCGAACCGAACCGAACTTTTCGAAAAGTTCGCTCATCCCTAATATTTACAGTTGTTTCACACTTTTTGTTAAGTATTTAATTCCACATATCTTAATTCATAGTTTTGATGCCTTCAGTGATATATATTAGTCCTTATTTTTTCATGTTTGAAAGTCAGTCATTAAGTAATTGATCATCACTACAAATAAAACTAGGGGAAAAATATACAGAATACAAAATATAAATGGCAATGTTTCACAGTAGAAGTGTTGTAATGACATGGTTGAATAAAATCGAAAATGGTACACTTACTGTTAGTAGCAAAGGAAGGGCAATATCAATCAATATTAAAGCCATTTAGAAAGCAGCTGTAGAAGAAAGATGCATCTTAATGTACAGTTTATTATCTCTTTAGTTAGTACATTATCCCACAAAGTTGTTTAAAATTACTTCTTTCTGAGGATCATTAAACAGTCTGCAAAATATTATACACTGCTTAGGAGACTCCATTTGTTAAGGATTGCCTTCTTGCTTCCAGTACGCTGCCACATCTGTTGAATGCAAAATGATGCATCAAAATAGATTGTTAGAAATCACATTATGTGCAAGGTTCTACGAAGTCCCTGGGTGTCAATAAAAAATTAGTATGTGGATGTTGCTATGGTAATTAGTTTTCAATTTGTTTACAGAAATTCCTGTATTATGGCCATACTCTGCATCATAAACAAACAATATTAGTAATGATCTCAGATTTGGATGCCAGAATAAAGATAGTCTAAGCCTTCAAAACTTGAAGTGTCGTAAATAATAGACAGTCACATGCAAGATACAGCCACAAGGATGCAATAGATTAATACCTGTTTTCATTTATTAAAGGGACCCAAACCTTTGCCCTTGTCCTAGACAATACATCAAGACTATAAAGTGACAATGATCAGTTATGTTTTTATTTATTTATTTCATTTTAATTTAGAGATGTGAAAATGATATAGAAGGATAAAAATAATAGAAGAGAAATGCTCTTCCATTTTGTTAAAGCACATCTGATAATATTGCATTCTATTTGCAATAAAGGGAGTCTGCCACCAAATAAATCAATGTTAAACCTGGGACAATGCCTTGTAGAGCTAGCTCAGCAGAATATAAAGATATACCTTTCATCTTACAAACCATTGCTTTTAATCCATATGCAAACGAGTGGAAAAGTGCACTGAGATTGGGACAAGCCACTTGGTGCACCTTGGCTCCTCATGCTTCCTCTACCATTGATTCTCAGTGTTGATTGAGAGGGCCAGGTTCCTACATAGTAAGCTCATTTGCCTTTGCTAAGAAGGAGAAAGGAGCTGGCAGAGGAAGCAGGAGGAACAAAGGTGCACACAGTGACTTGGGCCCGCCTTCAGTGCTATTCACTGCTCATTTGCATATGGATTAAAGGAAGCATTGGATCATTAAGTGAAAGGTACCGTTGCATTCTGCTGAGATACCTCTACAAGGCGCTGTGCCTGATTTAACAGTGACTTCCTTGAAATATATTTCCTTAAAAGATAATCTTTCAGGAGGAGGAGATGTTGAGCTCAGAGATATTTACTTTTTATGATTTGATTCTGTAGTTTAAATGTAGTTTGGAGTCATAAAGAAAGTCTGTAAGTCCTATGTCCTCACACTGTTCCAGAATTATTAACAGTGCTTCTTGTATGAGCTGTAAACCACCCTCTGTAGGTGATGGAAGCAGGACTCACAAGGGTTCTCTATAAGTCCTAAACACATTTAAAGGGGTAATCCAATTTCAAAAGAGAAATGTTAGTCATATGTGTTATGAAGTGGATGTGGATCTACTGTGTCACTTGAACAGATTTGGATTGTGGTTACTTCCAAGGGTGTTGTCTAAATGACCCGCTGCTCTTCACCTTTTAACCCATAGGGATCTGGACTTCACTGCAAGGGAGCAACCAGACTGCTATCTGTTGGAGTAGTTTCTGTTCAAGTTATGGCTGACCCACTAAGGGATCAGGCAATGTTATTGTCAGCGGCATGGGAAAGTCAGGGCAGGCAGAGTTTGTGCAACCTGATAAAAAGTCTGAAGTCAGGGCAGGCAGGTGGCAGGTGGCAGATTGGGGATAAGGCAGACAGCAAAGGATCAAATCCGGAAAATAGGCAGAAATTGGTTGACAGGAAGGTTCACAGGAAGAAATTGGTTCACAGGAAGGTTCACAGGAAGAAATTGGTTCACAGGTTCACATAAAAAATCACACCTTTATGGAACACTAATGGACTGTAAACTTTTTCTTAGGCACCGTCCCATAAGGAAAGGTGCCTTGAGTGCCCATAAATAGCCAGCCATTGGCTGGGGAAGAATAGGGAGTATGTGCTATCCGTCTAAGAACTGGAGGGAGCTTGCATGCCCTACTGGCAGAAAGATCTCTAGCCATCAAGAAGCAGACACCAGCTAGTGTGAAGGGACAGAGCTGCTCCACTGGGATGTAGGAGAGAAAGCTCAGCAGGTACAGTATGAGCTACAGGAAAACGGGAGTGCAAAAACAGGTAACCAAAGCCACAGCAGTATAACAGCAGCATGATGAAACCTTATTTTTTATGTTTTAAAGCTGACTTGAGATACATATAATATCCCAAGCCTCATGTCTACTACCAGAACAATACAGTACAAACAATACTTTGTTCCAGACTAAACATGGCTGGCAGGGGCGTTGCTAGGCTAAAACATTCAGGGCCTGGGCCCCTGATGTTTCCTCCCAGGCCCTGAATGTCCTGCCTGCCAGCTAGATACAATTGTATTGCCATCCTCAGGATGGCAATACAATGGAATCTAAAGTACAGCACAAAGTGTAGGACCTGTGGTGACATCACAGATCATGTGATCAGTGCAGTAGCTGAAAAGGACCTGCGATGATGTCACTGGTGACATGACATCATGTGACCAGTGCAGGAGAGGCTCCACAGTGAAGAGTGAAGAAACTCTAGGGGAAGAAGCTTTGCTGATGTCTGCTATAAGCAGAGGTAAGTGAAGGCAGAATAATGCAGGGAGTTGTAGTTATTTAACTGGGACGGTATGTTAGGGCTCAAGAGAGGGATGTTATTTGCATGGGACTGAATGTTTAGTGGGTGAAGCTATTTACATGGGACTGTATTGGTAATAACATTTTTACTTTAAAATATTAAATTTAGAAACATACATGCATGCATTAGACTGTATTGGAGGGGGCTGTGGGAGGGAGTGATGTTATTTACATGGGACTGTATGTTGATGGCGGCTGTGGGAGGGGATGATGTTATTTCATGGGAGGGAATTTTGGAGGGGGCTGAGGGAGAGAGTGATGACATGGGACTGAACGTTGGAGGGGGCTGTGGAAGGGGGTGATGTTATTTACATGGGACTGTATATTGGAAGAGCTGAAGGGATGAGAGTGATGTTAATTACATGGGACTGTATGTTGGAGAGGCTGAAGGGAGGGGAGTGATGTTTTTTTCATAGGACTCTACGGCGGAGTGAGGGAGAATAATTTTATTTACATGGGACTGTATGGTGGAGGGGCTGAGGAATCATCATTGATGATGGGACTAAAGGGAGGAATATAACTACAGGGGGCATTATAACAGTAGGGGGCAGTATAAATACTAGGGGCACTTCAGGGCAATCATTATAACAGGAGGGGGCGATATAAATACTAGAGGCACTGTAGAAGTATTATAAATCCAGGGGATACTATAGATGTTCTTATTACTGCTGGGGCCTCTATAGGAGGGACTTATAGATCCACCTTATTTCTACGAAGAGCATTATGGGTGATCCTATTACTACTGAGGGGTCTGTAGAGAGCTTTATTACCACTGTGGGAACAATAGGAGGGCTTTATTTCTACTGGGGGCTCTGTAGGGGCATTATTAATACTGGAGGGCTCTTCTACTGATGGGGGCACTGTTGGGCATTATCACTGTTGGGAGCACAGTAGGGGCAGTATTACTTACTATTTGGGGCATTCTAGAAGGGAATTACTATTGGTGGGACTATGAGGAGCACTATTACTATGGGGAGCACTATTATTTCTTCAGAATAGTATTTGGGGGTATTGGGGGCACAGCGAGCAGCAGGATAACACTGTGAGGACTCCAGGTTGGGGGATGATGAAATGTGAGGAAGCTAAGATGTCTTTGTGTCACACTCTGCAGATACGAGGCGGCTGAGAGAAGATGTCCGGACCGAAGATGATGACAGAAGATATATATCAGAGGAGACGTCACCTGGAGGCCCTGGATGTGAAAGGTAAGTGCTGCTGCAGAAGGGGGGAAGCAGGTGGTAGACTTGCGAATTGGGTCATATTCATTGGGGCTTGGGCCCCGGATCTTTTCAGACCCTAGCAACGCCCCTGATGGCTGGGATATTTAGTGAAACTTGCAGTCAACTACAGTTTTCAATAAAAGGGTATCCCCCTTAACTTTTAGACTGTTAGAAAAGTGATTGTGCTTTAGTTAAAATAGGTAAATAGGGGGAATTTATCAGAAGGTTAATATTTGAAGTCAATTTCTCTAAAGTCTGTCGCCATGATTTGAGCCGAATGTATCCAACATCAAACATGTATCAAACATTGTGACATTGTTTTGCAACTTAAAAAAAAAAAGTTGAATTGATATATCTGGCCTGAACTAATTAACCACTCCCACTTTTACACCCACTATTCAAAATTGCAGTGAGTGGTGAAAAAAATGCAAAAAGATACACATTTCTGTACCTAAAAGTAGCCAAGCCAGAATTGTGGAGTGTAGGGAGCCTTAAATTCCTCCCATACGTTTGTAAAACCTTAAATACAATTATTAGGGGTGTAAAAATCATAAACATACCCAATTCAAATGCTATTGACTCCATAAAAAGGTGGAGAAGCTAACCTATCTGCAATTACAGCTACATTTGGAAACTATCGAGTGGAGGCCAAGGTCACTCTGCTATCCTACAATGCATTAAACATGGATGATAGAGCAAAACAAGTAGTAGGAACTTCTGGCCTAAGATAATGGGATATAAGCAAAAAAGGTAATAGTAGAGCCATATTTGTACATATGTAGCTTACATATACTGTAGGTGCAAAAATGGAAGCAAATTCTTTATGTACAAAACTGTACACAAACCTGATACTCAAAATAGTTTTCCATACATTTTACTGAAAGATTAATTTAATATACTTAATCATTATATTGTATAGTGGAAAAGAAACATAGAGTAGCTAATAAGAAAAGCCAAAACATTGCCCATTCATTGAAACTACACAAGTATATAGTATGTCATTGTATAACCTGTTAGATTGTTCTAAGATTAAGAATTAATTCCAGATGGCATCAAATGGCAAGCAAGCTGTGCCAACAGCAGCTACAGAATAACTGTAAATTAAATGAGGATCATTTGGTATAACGCAGCATGCATTTCAGGTTCTTTTCAAAACATATGATTTTTTCAGCAATGTGTGAGCATATGGAAAATACTGTAATACACAGTTAACAATAATCCACCTTACTGAAATAAAAATGTGCATTACCAATCAGTGTTATGATAGCATATGTAAGTGCAGTACATTAGGGCATTAACTTTGTAATTGTTTTAGTGTAATTATGTAAAGTATTGAGTAAGAACTTCGGAACTCATAGGCCTTGTTTTTGATCCATTAAGTCAAACTGTCAATTTTCTTTCAAAATAAAAGACATGAATACTGTCTTGTAACTTTGTTTTTGCTCAAATTTAAAGGGAATATCCCATGATTAATGTAAAAAATGAAAATCAGACACTGTATGGTACATGACAATCTTTTTCTAACAAAGCTAGAACCAGCCTTGTACGTCACATGGATCAAGAGATCTCCCTATTCATTGCTCTGCTAGATTTATATCATGCTGACAGCTCAAGGGGAGTGTTGTTTCTGCTGCAGCTAAGGAGGCGTGTTTTTTTCTGCTGGAGCTGTTACTCTATCACAACTTAGGAGGCAGTTGAAGGATGTAACTGAGCATGTGCTGCTTTCTCAGTGACCAGGGCAAAGAAGTAAGAAAAAGAACAAAGAGCAGGTGGTGCTATCCAATTTTTTTAATAACTGAGTGACTATACAAAATTTTTAATTACATGCAGTTACAAAAGTATTCAGGTCTAAGAACACTGTAGAATATTTTTTGTGGTACAACCTCTTTAACCCCCTAACTGTTTTGCCAGAGTGGAGCTCCATTCAAAGATTTCAGATAATACCAAAATGACAGCAATATGTTCAAGAAAGAGAAAGATATCTCTGATAGAAATAGGGATGCTGTGAATGCAGCTGAAAATGAAAGTAAAAACAGGTTTCACTCCTGATTATTCCCAACTTGATTTCTAACAGTGATTTCTCCTCTGTTTCTTGAACTTTAGCTGTCATTTTGGTCTTGTATTAAAGACTGGACTGTTGGCTTTAAGACAAGACCAGTTGCACGTTTCTAGCTGCTACCATTGAGGAGATATCACTAAAGCAGCCCTTCCCCCTCCAGTTAGCTGCTTTTCACACTGCCCGAGCTGGACTCGGGAGAACAGTTCGGTGGTTAAAGGGAATCTGTCACTTAATATATCTCCACAAAATTAGTGGACCTGAGAGTTGTGCTCTTATCAGTGGAATTTAATGGTATTGGACCCATCTCGCTATGTGCCTGCATTGTTTTTATGTTTTTACTGCCTGGAACAGTCAAAGTGGTAGGGGTGCAGCATGCAATAGAGAGAGCAGAGGCTCTGAGTGCAAAGAGGGGCAACTACACTGCCTTTGTTGCACCTATCAACTAATTTACATATTACTAAAAAGCAGATTTCTTAGCCATGCAGGCACATAGCCAGATGGGGCCAACACCATTACATTAAAGAGCAAATCTCTCAGATCATCTGGTATTATTGAGATATATTTGGTGACAGGTACTTCTTATTCTCTTCTACTCATTTCTTACAAATAATTCAATGCAACATTGACAAAATCCTAGACAGATGGCAGCTGTTATCACAACCACTGACCATATAGCAAAGACATCTGATGACAGAGGGTCGCAAAATCATTTGATTTTCAAAGTAGGCCACCTGGTGTCACACATCTCAGGATATGTTGAACCAAGAACAACAGTAAAGAAGGATGCAGCTGAGCTACCATTTGCATTTAGGAAAACTTAGGCTACTTTCACACTAGCGTTAGCACGGATCCGGCACCTAAAGGGTGCCGACGGATCCGTGCTAATGCTATACATGTGTGGAGCCGGAGCAGCGCTCCGGCCCCACACATGACACACATAAAACAACACACAGACTACATACAAACAAACATACAGACATACATACAAACATACAGACATACATACATACTCACATACTCCCGGGACGCCGGCAGAACGTCTTCACGCGCCTCCTGCGCGCAGTGATGACGATTCCCCACAGCGCCCTCTGCTGGGCGCAGTGGGGAAACGTCATCGCAGCGTGCAGGAGGCGCGTGAAGACCTGCTGCCGGCGTCCCGGGAGTATGTGAGTATGTATGTATGTCTGTATGTTTGTATGTATGTCTGTATGTTTGTTTGTCTGTAGTCTGTGTGTATGTATGCCGGATCCGGAATGACCCCCCATTGGAAATCAATGGAGGACAGATCCGGATTACTGGTGTGTCCACACCAAACGGATCCGTCCCCATTGACTTCCATTGGGGGTCATTCCGGATCCGTCTTGGTGCGGATGCCTGGACCGGAGAGCAAACCGCAGCATGCTGCGGTTTGTTCTCCGGTCTGAAGACGGAACGGAATGCTTTCAGGAGCATTCCGTTGTCTTCAGTTCAGTTTTGTCCCCATTGACAATGAATGGGGACAAAACTGAAGCGTTTTTTTCCGGTATTGAGCCCCTTTGACGGAACTCAATACCGGAATTTAAAAACGCTAGTGTGAAAGTAGCCTTAAATGGTTCTGGAATCGTGATAACCACCTCTTACAATCAAACTGCCAGAGTGATCAACTAATCTGACCTTTCTTACCCCTGGCTTTTTTTTAAGGGAAACTCTTATCTCCTTATCTCAAACAATTTAATGAAACAAAAGCCAACAACTGTGTTGGGTATACCCTCACAAAAATGTCACTGTTTCAATAACTTGTCATGTGGCCTTGAGCATCAATTACAGCTTAACAATGTATGGTATCTCATGATATGGTATCTCATGATGTTCACAAGTCGACTGCTGAGGCACGGCATCCCATTCTTCTTGAAGGGCGTCCCTCAGGTCATTGAGGCTCTGGGGTACAGAGTTACGAGAATATACACGGTGATTCAGCTGATCCCATAGGTTTTCAACGGGATTAAGGTCTGGAGAAACTGCAGGCCACCCCATTTGTGGTACTCCAGTCTCCAGCAGTTGTTCCTTAATGATATGACCTTGATGAACTGGTGCATTGTCATCCATGAATATTAAATTAGGCCTGTGTTGTTCATGCAGAGACACAATCACTGGATTAATGATGTTATTCAGGTAGTATGGGCTTGTCACTGTACCATTCATATAGGGCAGTTCTGTATTGACTAGACACACCTGCCCACACTTTAACACCACCACTACCAAAGGCTCATCTGGTGACAACAGTAGCTGATGGATAGTGCTCACCTTGACATCTCCAACATCGTTGGCGGCCAAAATTTCTGAGCAGCGTGAATGACTTTAATCAGTGAACAACACTGATGCCCACTGGTCCCTCGCCCATACAAGATGATGACTCCTGTGTCTGGTGGTGTGGTCAGGTACCCTTGCAGTTTCGAAAAGGTCTTCCCTTAAATGTGCCTGGAGTTGTGTGGCATTCATCATCTGGTTCCGCAGGGCATTGTTCCCAATGAAGTGGTCATCAATTTGGGATGTGGCCAAATGACGTCCACTTCTATGCCTTTCTGTGACTATTCCAGTCTCTTGGTATCTTTGTTGCATCCTGCTGATAACACTCTGTGACACTCTAAGCTAAGTCACTTCCATCTGAGAACATCCAGCTTGAAGCCTCACAATGGCGAGGTACTGTTGATCAATTGTTAGGTGTTGTCTTGGTCTCATGATGTCAAAATGTGAACAGCATGATGAGGAGGACTGTTTAAATACCAATTCTAATGGAACTATGAAATGTATTGGGTGATTCATGTATCAAACACCTGTTGTGCATTTTGCTGTTAAGCTCCTCGTTAGAGAACAGCAAGTTGTGCAAAAAGTACTGAAACTGGAAGACCAGATGCCGCCAGTTAAGAGGGACCTGCAGCGGGTTATACACAATGTCTCCCTGCTCATATCTAAGTCGGATGACATGGAAAACAGGTTGAGACGCAATAATGTCCGGATTATCGGAGTTCCTGAACGGGCAGAGGGGCCGAAGGTGGTGGAATTTTTTGAAAATTGGCTGTTACACACGATTTGAAAGCAGAATTTGTCACCTTTATTTGCGATTGAGAGGGCGCATCGTGTGCCATTTCGCCCTCCACCACCAGGGGCGCCACCACGACCTGTTTTGCTCAAAGTGTTGCACTTTAGAGACCGGGACAAGATCCTGCGAAAGGCGAGAGACTGTGGAGATCTTACCATTGATGGGAGTCGTATATCCCTATTTCCTGACTTCTCTTCAGAAGTACAGAAAAGACGAGCACAGTTTCTAGACATCAAAAGAAGGCTCCGGACCCTACAAGTACCATACTCGATGATATATCTTGCGCGCCTACGTGTAGTGGTGGACAATACCACTTACATGTTTGATAATCCATCGGAGGCTTGTCAGTGGTTGGACTCTAACGAGAAGAATCTACGAGGCAAATCCTGAACTTTTCTTTCTACCAAGTGATATTTATGATGTGATATAGCATTGTCTTGTTGCTCTATTGCTATCCCTACCCTCTTAAGAATATTTGCTCGAGTTGAGGGGGGTGGGAAAGCTGATATCAAGACACATTGTCTAGTTTATTGAGGCAGGTTTCTGCATCCTAATGTGCCAGGTTTATGCACCCTATGGTTCATCTTGTTTACTTTGTGTTTGCATTAGTCTCTGCTTATATTGCTGGGTTGGGATTTTCTTTTTCCCCGGAGTCTCCGCTAAAGGGATAAATGTCTGATGTGTTTTCTGGTCTGTTTGGGGTGGCTGGGTGGGATTTGGAGTTCAGCAGGACAGGGCAATTTTTTCTTTTTGTTTTTTTTTCCCTTTTTCCTTTTTGGCAGGTGGTTTCTTGTCTCTCCTGGGGTGGGCGGCTTGATGCGGGGCCATTGCTATGAACGATTTCATGATGGCATCACTTAATATCATTGCATGGAATGTGAGAGGTCTGGGGCATACATCTAAGCGTCATGCTGTCTTTCATGCGCTGCAGTCATATCAGCCAGCCATCCTGTGTTTATCCGAAACCCATCTCACTGCTGATAAAACGCATGTGTTGCACAAAGCATGGATGTCTCATGAATTCCATTCTACTTACTCTACTCATGCACGAGGTGTCAGCATACTTATCCATTGAAACATACCCTTTGTGCTTAGAGACTCCTTTATTGATGCCGATGGGAGATTTATTTGCCTTAACTGTACTATATTTCATTTCAATGTCTTGCTGGTAGCAGTGTACATCCCTCCCCCTTATTCTAGTGAGATATTGAAGAAAACACTTACTTTCACCTCTCAATCTCCTGATCTACCGGTATTGCTGATAGGTGATTTTAATATGTATTTAGATAAAGCTTTGGATAAACATGGTTTGGTGAGTGGTACTGTTACTGCCCCGACCTCTCTGGCACGACTTTTGGAAGAAGTGGACCTATGTGATTTCTGGAGGACCTCTCATCCACATGTTAAGCAATATTCTTGCTACTCCTCCTCTCACAATTCATTATCTAGAATTGATCTAGCCATTGGGTCCCCATCTCTGTTGACAAGTATTAAAGAGATACGATATCTCCCACGAAGTATCTCTGACCACTCCTCGATATTATTACGACTGGCCTGGGGGGATGCAGGTAGGGTGATCAGACCATTATGGAGACTGAACCCATTTTGGCTCCAGTTGGTGGACATGGGTTTGATTATACCCAATGCCATTAGGGATTTTTTTAGTGTAAACAAGGGATCGGCTTCGGTATCAATAGTATGGGACACCATGAAAGCCTATATTAGCGGAATTTATATTAAACATATTAGTGTCCATAAGACTAAAAGTAAAGCCCTAACTGTGGAGCTCTCTAATAGGGTATTGTCTACTGAAAGTAGTTATGTGGCTTCTCCATCGATTGAAAATGCAGATAGGTGGCAGGAGGCTCAGCAATTACTGAAAGAGCATCTTGAGGTTAAAGCCTCTGACAAGCACTTTTTCAAATCCCAACGGTTTTTTACTGAGGGGGAAAGTGCTGGCCATTTGCTTGCTACCATCATTAAAACACAAGCTGGTCCTTTCCGTATTATATCTGTTAGAGATAGCCAGGGTAGATTAGTTACCGCTGAGAAAGATGTCTTGGAAGCTTTTTATACTCATTTTCAAGATGTCTATTCCTCCGTTGGCCCTGTAGAGAGGGAGTTATACCTATCTAGTATTACTATGCCTATGATGTCCGATGAGCACAAACTTGAGTTAGACCAAGATATCACTCTGGAGGAATTGGAATTAGCTCTGAGATCCTTCCCAAATGAAAAGTCGCCGGGTAGCGACGGCTTACCAGGGGAATTCTATAAGAAGCATCAGGAGCTCCTGCTTCCACATCTTCTTGATGTGTTCAATGATTCACTGCGTACTGGGATTCTACCCGGGTCAATGAGAGAAGCAATAGTAGTAGTGATACCAAAGCCGGGCAAGGACTTGACATCTGTTGATTCCTATCGTCCCATCTTGTTACTAACAGTTGATGTTAAAATCCTAGCCTAGGTTCTTGCTAATAGATTAATGAATGTTATTGCTACAGTGATACATGAAGACCAGTGTGGCTTTATGCCTGCTAAATCTACATCACTGAACCTATTTCTTAACTTGCAGTTGGGTAGAGATGGGGACGACGACAACAGTGCAGTGCTCTCCCTCGACGCTGCCAAAGCTTTTGATAGCGTCGAGTGGGAGTTTTTGTGGGCAGTGATGTCTAAAATAGGGTTTGGCCCGAGATATATGCAATGGGTTAAGCTATTGTATACTGAACCTAGGGCTCGGATTCGAGTTAATGGTGACCTCTCTCCGGCGATTGCATTGAGGAGGGGAACCCGACAGGGTTGCCCCTTGTCTCCCCTCCTCTTTGCCATTGCTATTGAACCCCTGGCGTGTCTCCTACGTTCTACCTCGGAGTTTTCAGGATTTCGAAGAGGGGCTTTGGAAGAAAGGGTTTCGCTTTATGCGGACGATATGTTGCTATATGTTAACTGATGTTGTCCAATCCATAACTCCGATCATATCACTGATCTTAGAATTTGGTAAACATTCTGGTTTACTGATTAATTGGAATAAATCGGTAATTCTACCATTATCCCCGCTACTACATGATACTGATCTCTCCCACACTAATCTGAAAGTTGTCTCCTCCTTCACATACCTGGGCGTGGTTGTGTCCACTAACCTAAATAAGTATGTTATAAACATTATCCCACTGTTAGCTAAATTTAGACTTAAGGTTTCGTCTTGGCACAAATTGCCGCTGTCTATTGTAGGCAGAGGCAACTTGATCAAAATGGTACTGATGGCACAACTATTATACTTGTTACATAATTCTCCGATTTGGATCCCGATGCACTTTTTCTACGAGGTTCAACAGATATTTAGGCATCTGCTGTGGAAATCTGGTTCCCATAGGATTAGGTATGAGACGCTCCAGAGGAAAAAAGATGCAGGGGGGCTTGCGCTCCCAAACCCCTTTATGTACTTCCTTTCTTCTCAGTTGCAGCATTTTAGAGGGTGGCATCTAATGGGAGGGACGGATAGTAGTGCTAGACTGGTGGAATGGGCGATGGGAAGATCTCCTCTGTTAGTGGTGTTGGAGGGGGAGGTGGCATCTCCACTTGACACTGCTCCGACCTTCCAACTAATGCGTAGGGTATGGAGAAAGGCTAAAGAGATAATGGGGGTGACAGGCTTTTTGGATATATCTCCAATCTGGCATAATCCGCGGTTACCAGAGATTTCTTCTCTTGAGGGTTTCTCTGGGTGGGAAAAATTGGGAATCTGGAATCTTTCTCATCTATACTCCCAGGGTATCCTCAAACAATTTCAGCAGTTGTGCTCTGAATTTATGATACCTAGTACACACTTCTATAAATATTTACAACTCCGTCATGCTATTGATGCTCAAGTACAATTACTGCCTTTATCATATTCCTCATGCTCGGTTTTAACCTCTATTGTCTCTGCTACAGTGTCAAGGGGAGCCATCTCAGTGGCATATGGGGCATGGGGAATTTTTGAAGGCCTTTCCTCTCAAAGTCAAGGAAAAATGGGAGAGAGACGTTGGGGTACTATCCACAGAAGAATGGGATGGTATCTTGGAACTTACACCTCAGCTCTCACTGAGTGAAGCTGCCAGATTATCTCAGTTATACCTGATTCACAGGGTGTATAAGACTCCATGCTTTCTGTTTAAAATTGGGTATAGAATAGACTCTTGTTGCTCAAAATGTCAACAATCTGAGGCTGATTTGTTATATATGCTGTGGACCTGCTCTGCTCTCCATAGATATTGGACTGGGGTGGTTCAGCTTATTAATAAAGTGTATAAAACACATCTCTCTCCCAGTCCTAAATTATGTCTCCTTGGTATCTTTGACTCTGAGAGGCTACAATCCCCTACTATCATTGGTATCAACAGACTGCTTACCAGGCCCGGAAGACGATAGCTGCTAAATGGATTCAGCTCCATTCTCCTACTATAGAGAAATTTGTGGCAAGAATGAATAAGGTATTTCGTCTAGAGAGGGGTGTATATCTCAAAAGACACTGCATCGCCAAATTTGAAGCAATTTGGGGACAATGGATTGATAACTCTGGAGTTTGCAGTCAATGGTTGGCACTTACCAGACTCTGTGTTCCACAACAGTGTTCCACAACAGCAGGAGCGGGCGCCATCTTTAAACACGCGCCTAGCACTGTACTATTACGGCGCTGGGCACGAAGGGGTTGAAAGTGATAGTTGCCATATCTTAGGTTAGCCAAACAGGGACTGTTGCTGGTATGGGTTTTGGCGAGCTAGGTATGTCCCACAATATGCAGAATATTCCTGAAAATTCGCCTTTTGTATGAACAATAGATAAAGGGTCACAGGGAGACAGTAGTTGATCACTATATACATTTTACCTAATAATTAAAATTATACTTACCTTTAACCCTTGTATACTGAAACTACATATGATGGGAACCTCGTGGCGCAGAAGGTGACCGGCAGTTGCATCCAACAAACTGATAAAAGAGGAGAGAAAAACGGTCATGGCGCATTCCCAGAATGACAGAAGATGTAAAAACCCCACCTTACCCCAACCCCCTAGTTAGAAACCCATGCATAAAAAAAGAATAATTTCCACAACATACTAATTCTAGTAATTAACTAGTAACTACTAGTAACTAGTAATTCCACTACATACTACTTCCATAGTCAACTACATTGAAAAGGAGTAACTGTAGTACCAAAAACTTATCCAGGTGCACGTTCAGCGTCTGTGCCATTGGATGAGGCGCATGCATACTGTTCTCTTTTTGCTATCGTCTGTGATCAATTGCTGTCGAAACAAGTGTTAAAGAAATTTAGTTAGTTGGTGAATACAATTGTACTAGGGTTGTATTTCATTATCAGGTGGTCTCCATCTCCTTATATCCATATCTCTTATATCTTATAATCTCTAATCTCCATTAGATGTCACATATGCTTAAAAAATAAAATAAATTACTCATGATCACTTGATATGTCTGTAGGAAAACAGGAACTTAGCAGAAGTTGAAATATGCATATGGAATTTCCCAGATAGATGAAGTAATGTGTATGTGTCCTCATTTGCATTGGGCGGCTACCATCATTATTCTTTTAATTTGATTTAATGTTACATGTATACTTGTATGATTGTGATTGGATATATTAAAATTGATGACAAAGGGGGGTGTGATTACACCAACATGTATTTCTAATAAAATTAGCTCTCTGGGTGTAACCAGGAGAGATATGCATGATCAGGCAAATGAAACGACTGGACGTGCATTTCTTGTGCTGCGGCCGCACCCTCTTACCATGAAGGGGGAAATTTAACATAATTTGAACACCACAGACAACTGAGTATTAAGTCCTATTTTGGGACTTATCCTAAATTGCATTGACAGTTAATCTTAATACCCTGATTCGCCTCACCACCTGCTCACATCAAACAGTTCTTGCAGACCGATCCTCCCAGTCCTGGACTGGGCTTCCAACTCCGCTCACATCAAACAGTTCTTGCAGAGATTGGGTTGGTGTTGGGTATCTGCAGATATCACAGAGATGGGCACTTTAAATACTAACTAAATGCAAGCATTGAAATAAATCTCTTTCTTGATTTTCTAACTTCCTCTTTTTCCCAGTTCCTTAATTTCTATCACGGCATATTATAAAACACAGGCAATCTCTATCACTCTCATACACCTAGGTTTCAGGTACTCCATTCACTCTACCACAGACAAGGAGGTGTTCTTTTAAAATCCCAAAGATTCCGAAAAGGACAATACTCGAACAGTGGTCATAACAAGCAAGAAGGCACAAAGTAAGAAAAATATCTTACCTGTGTATTTGAAAGTACAGTTCCCAGTTGCCATAATGACCAAAGCTCTTCCACAATCATCCCCTTGGATATCTGATGGATTTTCCGTTCGAAGGACCATTAACTGTCAATGCAATTTAGCATAAGTCCCAAAATAGGACTTAATACTCGGTTGTCTGTGGTGTTCAAATTATGTTAAATTTCCCCCTTCATGGTAAGAGAGTGCGGCCACAGCACAAGAAATGCACGTCCAGTCGTTTCATTGCTGATCATGCATATCTCTCCTGGTGGTGCCGAAACCCGGGATGGCATTGACACAAGTGACGAGGAATAGGAGGAGCATCAGGAGAAAGAGACAACATTGAAGACGCTGGGAAGAAACAACAGCTTCCTTCTGCTGACATTCATAAGCCCTGACTGCTGGAAAGGGGTTGCAGGCTGGTGAGAGATGCAGCTGTTCCTGCATCAGGCTGTAACACTTAATCAGTAGTACTGTTTTTCCACACCACTTTATGGTGCTGCTTCATGTGTTGACGCTCCATGTGTCACCCTCACCTGTCTCTTGTGAACGTCCCTGACCTCTCGCAACATGTGCCCCCACATATGATCCCTTTCATTGGTAATTACATGCCTAAAGGAGTCCGCAGAGGACCTCTCCTCCAAGTCTGTGCTGGCCTGTAACTGCTGACTGTCCCCACAAAGGTCATTGTTGTTGAAAAGCTGAGCAGAGCTTGCAGCAAACATTACTTGGCTAACAGATGGAGCAGCAAAAGCAAGAGGCAGGTTCAGGACAGGTTGTGTGTGTAGAGGCTGTTACTGGGCCATGTCTACTAAGCATGGTGTCAGAGGTACCCACCACATGCTGGCTGTGTGTATCTGTTGTAACTTAAAGGGGTTTTACCATCTTGGACAATGGGGGCATATCGCTAAGATATGCCCCCATTGTCCTATAGGTGTGGGTCCCAGCGGTATCGAGAACGGGGCCCCGAAAGTGAAGGAGGGCGCACCGCGCATGTGCAGCCGCCCTCCATTCATTTGTATGGGGCAGCCAAAAATAGCCGAGCACTGGCTCGGCTATTTCCGTCGGCAGTATAGAAATGAATGAGAGCCGGGCCATGCATGGGACCCCCACCTATAGGACAATGGGGGCATATCCTAGCGATATGCCCCCATTGTCCAAGATGGTAAAATAGATGCGGTCCCATTCACCTCTATGGGAGCCGGGAGCCGCCGCACGGAGCTAGCTCCGTGCCGTGGCTCCGATGAAGCATGTCCTATACTTGTCCGCACGCACGGACAAGTATAGTCATTTTGAATGGGGCCACCCGGCGTGTGTTCCGAGCGTGCGGAACACACGCTGGGCGGCCCCCGTATTATTGCGGGTCCACAATAATGCGGACCCGCAATAATATGGCCGTCTGGATGAGGCCTAATACTGACACTAGTTAATGCAACAGCTAACAGATGGTATTCGCTGTAATCAATTTAGTTCCACTACACACATGTACATGGCAAAATATTTAACCATGGCCTAATACCAAAGCTATGTAACACAACAGTTTAAAGAAGGCATTTGCCATAATTAATTTAGTTCCACTGCACACATGTACAGGGCAAAATATTTTACCATGGCCTAATACTGACGCTATATAACGCAACAGTTTAAAGAAGGCATTAACCATAACTAATTTAGTTCCAATGCACACATGTACAGGGCAAAATATTTAACAGTGTCCTAATACTGGCGCTATGCGCAACAGCTAACAGAAGGAATTCACCATACTCAATTTTGCTCCACTGCACAAATCTACAGGGCGAAGTATTTAACCTAAGCTTCACATTGACACTATGTAACACAACAGCTAACAGAAGGCATTCTCTATAATCAGTTTAGTTCTGCTGCACACATGTACAGGATTAAATATTTTTAACCATGGTTTCATACTGACGCAATGTAACACAACGTCAGTATAACAGAAGGCATTCGCTGTAATCAATTTAGTTACACTGCACACATGTACAGGGTGAAGAATTTAATTGCGGCCTAATACTGACGCTATGTAGAGCAACAGTTAACAGAAGGCATTCGCTATAATCAATTTAGTCCCACTGCACACATGTACAGGATGAAGTATTTAACTACCGTGTCATACTGACGCTATGTAACGAAACAGTTAACAGAAGGCATACGCTACAATCAATTTCACTCCATTGCACACATGTACAGGGCAAAAATTACACCATTGTTGAATATGGACTCAATGTAACTGTATCACTAAAACAAGAGATTAACTCACAAGTGGGTGCACTCAAACGTGATTCACATGGTGATTTCACTCAACCTGTAGTCTAACTTCTGCCTCCCTACACTCTCCTTACTGACTCAAAAAAAACTCTCCCTGTACTCTCCTTGCACTCTCCCTATATCCGATATTCCTTTTTAAAACAGTTTTCAACAACACTGTCCCTAGTGCAGGAGCGCTTTCCACATCTCTCCCTATACTCAGTTCACAGTGAAATGGCAGCGACTGTGTGGAATCAGGGTTTTATAGGGCTGTGACATCACATGGGAAGGCTATCTGTGGATTGGCTGGCTGCCCGCTATTATGGGTGATCTTGCGTTCTTGGGCTTCTTGCTTTGTAACATTTGCAGCAGCCATTTTAGGAAAATCTGATTCATTACCATGAAGCGCAAGTAAATTCAGCTTTGTTGCGAATCAAAGTTTTCCTAAACTTCAGACCAAATTCCTCTTCAAATGCTTTGCTCAACATTACTAATGATACACCATCAAATATGGAAACAAAAATGCAGCTTGCTATCCTCTCCAAGGTACCAGAAGACCCACTTGTTTCATTCTTCACTCCATACTTTGATGGTTGATGATGGCCAATCTCATCATTATGATTAAGGTTGAGTGAAATGAGCATCGGATCATAGATCCGATGTCGTTTTAGTCAAAACTTTTAATGCTGTACAGAGATCCGTATGGGCTCCACTAAGATGAAATTCGTCATATCTGAAGTCATGCAAGACTTTGTTGAATAACTTCGGCCATCAATTATTCAACTTGAAAACAATTTTAAAACTGTAGGTACCAAAGCTGACTTCGGATGCCAGTTTTCAAATTGTTTTCAAGTTGAAAAATTGAAGTCCAAATTTATTCACCAAAGTCTCAAAGCAGTAGCAAATGATAATACATAGATTGCAACCGCACACCGCTACCAGATAAAGCACAAAATGCCATAGTGATAGAGTATTCCAAAGCTCATGCTATGCTTGTTTGATAAATCAGAGACTCTTGGCAAATATATTTTGTACAAAATTATCTGAGCCCATTCACCGAAATCGTCAAGGTGTTCTCTGCAGAATGGGAACCTAACACTATATCCTACCTGTTACGTGCCAGGCTTGGCTTCCATATAATCAGGGGGTGTTTTGTTCCACATGCATGTAGTGTCCGCTTTGCCTTTTGCCATTTCTGGTGCTTCAAAGGCCTCCCCTAGTTCAGGAGTGCAGACACTAGCATGCATGCCGAATCACTCGGCCTCAATATCCTTGGAGATAAAGAATATTGCACTGTGGTGGAGGTTCATTTGCCAAAACCACTAGGGAGTTAACATTCTTATCAACATGGAATATTCTAATATGTAGAAATTCCTTCTATGGCCCTTCCCATTGATTCCCTATATCACTTGCCACAAGTCCATAAGAAATTTGAGAATTCTCCTGGCTGCCCTCATGGGACCAATACCAATGCAGAAATGGGAAGTAATGTTATGCCTTCGCATGCCAATCTGTTTATGAGGATCTTTGAGGAGATGGATATCCTGAACTATCCTACATATAAGATAAACATATTCCTCCAGAGGCCCAGGGTGGAGGGCCCCAAAACAGGGCCCCCCAACCTGCGCCCCCCGGGAGTCCTCCCCCTCTCCCGCCCGATAACCCAATTTTTTTTCAAAGTATGTAGATGTTCTGTTCCTCATTTGGTGTGGTGACTCAGACTCTATCACTCTATTTAGTGCGGAATTGAATAACAACTCTTCGGTCATAAAATTGCAGTCAATCAATAAACAATCATATCACACAGGGATAATCACTTTATCACTTCTACACTCTTTAATACAGTCAACAGCAGAAAACAGTTATATGTCCTGGTTGGGATGTTATATAGTTCTATGACTCATTCACTGAGTTATCAGTGACTAACAACTTCTCATGACTGACTGAGGCTGCTTGCAAGGCATTGTAGGCATTCTGCTGGGCCACCATTTGAGTTCATGTGATCCTCCTTCATCCTCACCATCGTCTGATCTGCAAAATGGCAACAACATTTATCAGTTAAGTACTGTAGGTAAGCTGCCCATACCGTTATTAACATATAACCACTGGTTCGGTTCCCTAAAGAGTCAGTCGATGAGCTGGGTCAAGTGAAAGAAGGCAGGCACAGCCCATGAAAAGATGTGGTGCTGTTTCTGGAAAAAAAATTCTAGTCCTGGACAACCACTCTAAGACTGAAGGACTGAATCCTTTAGATTTGGGGTAAAAATAATAATTTTTTATGCTAATTAGCAAATATACAGTCCAGACCAAAAGTTTGGACACACCTTCTCATTCAAAGAGTTTTCTGTATTTTCATGACTATGAAAATTGTAGATTCACACTGAAGGCATCAAAACTATGAATTAACATATGTGGAATTATATACTGTACTTAACAAAAAAGTGTGAAACAACTGAAAATATGTCTTATATTCTAGGTTCTTCAAAGTAGCCACCTTTTGCTTTGATTACTGCTTTGCACACTCTTGGCATTCTCTTGATGAGCTTCAAGAGGTAGTCACCTGAAATGGTATTCCAACAGTCTTGAAGGAGTTCCCAGAGATGCTTAGCACTTGTTGGCCCTTTTGCCTTCACTCTGCGGTCCAGCTCACCCCAAACCATCTCGATTGGGTTCAGGTCTGGTGACTGTGGAGGCCAGGTCATCTGGCGTAGCACCCCATCACTCTCCTTCTTGGTCAAATACCCTTACACAGCCTGGAGGTGTGTTTGGGGTCATTGTCCTGTTGATAAATAAATGATGGTCCAACTAAACGCAAACCGGATGGAATAGCATGCCGCTGCAAGTTGCTGTGGTAGCCATGCTGGTTCAGTATGCCTTCAATTTTGAATAAATCCCCAACAGTGTCAACAGCAAAGCACCCCCACACCATCACACCTCCTCCTCCATGCTTCACAGTGGGAACCAGGCATGTAGAGTCCATCCGTTCACCTTTTCTGCGTCGCACAAAGACACAGTGGTTGGAACCAAAGATCTCAAATTTGGACTCATCAGACCAAAGCACAGATTTCCACTGGTCTAATGTCCATTCCTTGTGTTCTTTAGCCCAAACAAGTCTCTTCTGCTTGTTGCCTGTCCTTAGCAGTGGTTTCCTAGCAGCTATTTTACCATGAAGGCCTGCTGCACACAGTCTCCTCTTAACAGTTGTTGTAGAGATGTGTCTGCTGCTAGAACTCTGTGTGGCATTGACCTGGTCTCTAATCTGAGCTGCTGTTAACCTGTGATTTCTGAGGTTGGTGACTCGGATGAACTTATCCTCCGCAGCAGAGGTGACTCTTGGTCTTCCTTTCCTGGGGCGGTCCTCATGTGAGCCAGTTTCTTTGTAGCGCTTGATGATTTTTGCAACAGGACTTAGGGACACTTTCAAAGTTTTCCCAATTTTTCAGACTGACTGACCTTAATTTCTTAAAGTAATTATGGCCACTTGTTTTTCTTTACTCAGCTCTAACAGTCTATTCAGTAGGACTATCAGCTGTGTATCCACCTGACTTCTGCCCAACACAACTCATGGTCCCAACCCCATTTATAAGGCAAGAAATCCCACTTATTAAACCTGACAGAGCACACCTGTGAAGTGAAAACCATTTCAGGTGACTACCTCTTGAAGCTCATCAAGAGAATGCCAAGAGTGTGCAAAGCAGTAACCAAAGCAAAAAGTGGCTACTTTGAAGAACCTAGAATATAAGACATATTTTCAGTTGTTTCAAACTTTTTTGTTAAGTATATAATTCCACATGTGTTAATTCATAGTTTTGATGCCTTCAGTGTGAATCTACAATTTTCATAGTCATGAAAATACAGAAAACTCTTTGAATGAGAAGGTGTATCCAAACTTTTGGTCTGTACTGTATTTGTACAGCTTTTATGAATATTGTCAAAATTGCTGATTTAGAGGGGCGTGGCTTGGCAGCCAAGGCGGATGGCCGCATGAAACCAGAGCTCCTGCACCCAGCGACTTTTTCTAAACATTATCCTGCTTAATTGCCCACAAATTGAGCCTAAAACCTTATCCTCCTTATCCATGGCCAGAGGGAAGAGAACTAGGCAACAACAAGGCAAATTGGACTTCTATTTTAACAAAGAACGAGGCAGAGAAGATACCGCTACGCAGTAAGGGAATTTCCCGCCGGAACAGCAGGCCTCTGCTTCTCCCTCCTCCTCGCCGAAATCCTCAGTCAGGAGCCAGTCCTCACCAGCAGAAGACGGAGAATCTCTGGTACACGCTGCACCTACCTCTGACCATCATAGGCAGCAGATGTCTCCCCGCTCCAGCGGGTCCGCCGACCCCATTGCAGCCCGCTCTCCCACGTGGCAGCCGCCATCTTCTCCTTCAGCCTCCAACAGCCCGGCTAAAAGGAAGCAGCGCCGGCAGGACCAAAACATATCCCCTGCCTTGGTGAGTGATTCACGTAGGAACAATATCACGTTCTGCGGCATCCCTGAGACTATCTCTAACGCAGACCTGAAGACATACCTGTGCTCCCTTTTTCAAGCAATAATACCTACCCTCACAGCACAAGATGTAGTGATGGAC
>ONZH01014025.1:0-54263 GCA_900303285.1 Rhinella marina | reverse complement strand
GACTGCAGGTGACATCTACTACATTATCTGTACTCAGAGAGTTATCACTGTGTTATCTGGTGTTACATAGGACTGCAGGTGACATCTACTACATTATCTGTACTCAGAGAGTTATCACTGTGTTATCTGTGGTGTTACATAGGACTGCAGGTGACATCTACTACATTATCTGTACTCAGAGAGTTATCACTGTGTTATCTGTGGTGTTACATAGGACTGCAGGTGACATCTACTACATTATCTGTACTCAGAGAGTTATCACTGTGTTATCTGTGGTGTTACATAGGACTGCAGGTGACATCTACTACATTATCTGTACTCAGAGAGTTATCACTGTGTTATCTGTGGTGTTACATAGGACTGCAGGTGACATCTACTACATTATCTGTACTCAGAGAGTTATCACTGTGTTATCTGTGGTGTTACATAGGACTGCAGGTGACATCTACTACATTATCTGTACTCAGAGAGTTATCACTGTGTTATCTGTGGTGTTACATAGGACTGCAGGTGACATCTACTACATTATCTGTACTCAGAGAGTTATCACTGTGTTATCTGTGGTGTTACATAGGACTGCAGGTGACATCTACTACATTATCTGTACTCAGAGAGTTATCACTGTGTTATCTGTGGTGTTACATAGGACTGCAGGTGACATCTACTACATTATCTGTACTCAGAGAGTTATCACTGTGTTATCTGTGGTGTTACATAGGACTGCAGGTGACATCTACTACATTATCTGTACTCAGAGAGTTATCACTGTGTTATCTGTGGTGTTACATAGGACTGCAGGTGACATCTACTACATTATCTGTACTCAGAGAGTTATCACTGTGTTATCTGTGGTGTTACATAGGACTGCAGGTGACATCTACTACATTATCTGTACTCAGAGAGTTATCACTGTGTTATCTGTGGTGTTACATAGGACTGCAGGTGACATCTACTACATTATCTGTACTCAGAGAGTTATCACTGTGTTATCTGTGGTGTTACATAGGACTGCAGGTGACATCTACTACATTATCTGTACTCAGAGAGTTATCACTGTGTTATCTGTGGTGTTACATAGGACTGCAGGTGACATCTACTACATTATCTGTACTCAGAGAGTTATCACTGTGTTATCTGTGGTGTTACATAGGACTGCAGGTGACATCTACTACATTATCTGTACTCAGAGAGTTATCACTGTGTGTTATCTGTGGTGTTACATAGGACTGCAGGTGACATCTACTACATTATCTGTACTCAGAGAGTTATCACTGTGTTATCTGTGGTGTTACATAGGACTGCAGGTGACATCTACTACATTATCTGTACTCAGAGAGTTATCACTGTGTTATCTGTGGTGTTACATAGGACTGCAGGTGACATCTACTACATTATCTGTACTCAGAGAGTTATCACTGTGTTATCTGTGGTGTTACATAGGACTGCAGGTGACATCTACTACATTATCTGTACTCAGAGAGTTATCACTGTGTTATCTGTGGTGTTACATAGGACTGCAGGTGACATCTACTACATTATCTGTACTCAGAGAGTTATCACTGTGTTATCTGTGGTGTTACATAGGACTGCAGGTGACATCTACTACATTATCTGTACTCAGAGAGAGTTATCACTGTGTTATCTGTGGTGTTACATAGGACTGCAGGTGACATCTACTACATTATCTGTACTCAGAGAGTTATCACTGTGTTATCTGTGGTGTTACATAGGACTGCAGGTGACATCTACTACATTATCTGTACTCAGAGAGTTATCACTGTGTTATCTGTGGTGTTACATAGGACTGCAGGTGACATCTACTACATTATCTGTACTCAGAGAGTTATCACTGTGTTATCTGTGGTGTTACATAGGACTGCAGGTGACATCTACTACATTATCTGTACTCAGAGAGTTATCACTGTGTTATCTGTGGTGTTACATAGGACTGCAGGTGACATCTACTACATTATCTGTACTCAGAGAGTTATCACTGTGTTATCTGTGGTGTTACATAGGACTGCAGGTGACATCTACTACATTATCTGTACTCAGAGAGTTATCACTGTGTTATCTGTGGTGTTACATAGGACTGCAGGTGACATCTACTACATTATCTGTACTCAGAGAGTTATCACTGTGTTATCTGTGGTGTTACATAGGACTGCAGGTGACATCTACTACATTATCTGTACTCAGAGAGTTATCACTGTGTTATCTGTGGTGTTACATAGGACTGCAGGTGACATCTACTACATTATCTGTACTCAGAGAGTTATCACTGTGTTATCTGTGGTGTTACATAGGGACTGCAGGTGACATCTACTACATTATCTGTACTCAGAGAGTTATCACTGTGTTATCTGTGGTGTTACATAGGACTGCAGGTGACATCTACTACATTATCTGTACTCAGAGAGTTATCACTGTGTTATCTGTGGTGTTACATAGGACTGCAGGTGACATCTACTACATTATCTGTACTCAGAGAGTTATCACTGTGTTATCTGTGGTGTTACATAGGACTGCAGGTGACATCTACTACATTATCTGTACTCAGAGAGTTATCACTGTGTTATCTGTGGTGTTACATAGGACTGCAGGTGACATCTACTACATTATCTGTACTCAGAGAGTTATCACTGTGTTATCTGTGGTGTTACATAGGACTGCAGGTGACATCTACTACATTATCTGTACTCAGAGAGTTATCACTGTGTTATCTGTGGTGTTACATAGGACTGCAGGTGACATCTACTACATTATCTGTACTCAGAGAGTTATCACTGTGTTATCTGTGGTGTTACATAGGACTGCAGGTGACATCTACTACATTATCTGTACTCAGAGAGTTATCACTGTGTTATCTGTGGTGTTACATAGGACTGCAGGTGACATCTACTACATTATCTGTACTCAGAGAGTTATCACTGTGTTATCTGTGGTGTTACATAGGACTGCAGGTGACATCTACTACATTATCTGTACTCAGAGAGTTATCACTGTGTGTTATCTGTGGTGTTACATAGGACTGCAGATGACATCTACTACATTATCTGTACTCAGAGAGTTATCACTGTGTGTTATCTGTGGTGTTACATAGGACTGCAGGTGACATCTACTACATTATCTGTACTCAGAGAGTTATCACTGTGTTATCTGTGGTGTTACATAGGACTGCAGGTGACATCTACTACATTATCTGTACTCAGAGAGTTATCACTGTGTTATCTGTGGTGTTACATAGGACTGCAGGTGACATCTACTACATTATCTGTACTCAGAGAGTTATCACTGTGTTATCTGTGGTGTTACATAGGACTGCAGGTGACATCTACTACATTATCTGTACTCAGAGAGTTATCACTGTGTTATCTGTGGTGTTACATAGGACTGCAGGTGACATCTACTACATTATCTGTACTCAGAGAGTTATCACTGTGTTTATCTGTGGTGTTACATAGGACTGCAGGTGACATCTACTACATTATCTGTACTCAGAGAGTTATCACTGTGTTATCTGTGGTGTTACATAGGACTGCAGGTGACATCTACTACATTATCTGTACTCAGAGAGTTATCACTGTGTTATCTGTGGTGTTACATAGGACTGCAGGTGACATCTACTACATTATCTGTACTCAGAGAGTTATCACTGTGTTATCTGTGGTGTTACATAGGACTGCAGGTGACATCTACTACATTATCTGTACTCAGAGAGTTATCACTGTGTTATCTGTGGTGTTACATAGGACTGCAGGTGACATCTACTACATTATCTGTACTCAGAGAGTTATCACTGTGTTATCTGTGGTGTTACATAGGACTGCAGGTGACATCTACTACATTATCTGTACTCAGAGAGTTATCACTGTGTTATCTGTGTGGTGTTACATAGGACTGCAGGTGACATCTACTACATTATCTGTACTCAGAGAGTTATCACTGTGTTATCTGTGGTGTTACATAGGACTGCAGGTGACATCTACTACATTATCTGTACTCAGAGAGTTATCACTGTGTTATCTGTGGTGTTACATAGGACTGCAGGTGACATCTACTACATTATCTGTACTCAGAGAGTTATCACTGTGTTATCTGTGGTGTTACATAGGACTGCAGGTGACATCTACTACATTATCTGTACTCAGAGAGTTATCACTGTGTTATCTGTGGTGTTACATAGGACTGCAGGTGACATCTACTACATTATCTGTACTCAGAGAGTTATCACTGTGTTATCTGTGGTGTTACATAGGACTGCAGGTGACATCTACTACATTATCTGTACTCAGAGAGTTATCACTGTGTTATCTGTGGTGTTACATAGGACTGCAGGTGACATCTACTACATTATCTGTACTCAGAGAGATATCAACTGTGTTATCTGTGGTGTTACCATAGGAGGGCAGGTGACATCTACTACATTATCTGTACCTCAGAGAGTTATCACTGTGTTATCTTGTGGTGTTACATAGGACTGCAGGTTGACAATCTACATACATTATCTGTACTCAGAGAGTTTATCAACTGTGTTATTCTGTGGTGTACATGGACTGGCAGGTGACATTCTACTTACATTAATCTGTACTCAGAGAGTTATCACTGTGTTATTCTGTGGTGTTACATGGGACTGCAGGTGACATTCATACTACATTTATCTGTACTCAGAGAGTTATCACTGTGTTATCTGTGGTGTTACATTAGGGACTGCAGGTGAGCATCTACTACATTATCTGTACCAGGAGATTATCCACTGTGTTATCTGTGGTGTTACATAGGACTTGAGGTGACATCTACTACATTATCTGTACTCAGAGAGTTATCACTGTGTTATCTGTGTGTTACATAGGACTGCAGGTGACATCTACTACATTAACTGTACTCAGAGAGTTATCACTGTGTTATCTGTGGTGTTACATGGACTGCAGGTGACATCTACTACATTATCTGTACTCAGAGAGTTATCACTGTGTTATCTGTGGTGTTACATAGGGACTGGCAGGTGACATCTACTAATTATCTGTTACTCAGAGAGTTATCACTGTGTTATCTGTGATGTACATCGGACTGCATGTGACATCTACTACATTATCTGTACTCAGAGAGTTATCACTGTGTTATCTGTGGTGTTACATGGGATGCAGGTACATCTACTACATTATCTGTACTCAGAGAGTTATCACTGTGTTATCTGTGGTGTTACATGGACTGCAGGTGACATCTACTACATTATCTGTACTCAGAGAGTTTATCACTGTGTTATCTGTGGTGTTTACATTGGACTGCATGTGACATCTACTACATTATCTGTACTCAGAGAGTTATCACTGTGTTATCTGTGGTGTTACATAGGACTGCAGGTGACATCTACTACATTATCTGTACTCAGAGAGTTATCACTGTGTTATCTGTGGTGTTACATAGGACTGCAGGTGACATCTACTACATTATCTGTACTCAGAGAGATATCACTGTGTTATCTGTGGTGTTACATAGGACTGCAGGTACTCGGTACAGAGAGAGTTAATCCATTCTTCTTGTGTGAATAACCACCTGTGCACAGGATCGGGGTGACTCATTTTTCGATTACATTGTTGATGTTTTTCTGGTTTCTTGGATTTCTTCCCATTTGATGCATAATTCTGTTTTTGTGTCACTTCTATTTCTGATCTAATTCTTCTCTCATTTATAGATTTCTGTTAGGACATTAGGTCTAAAAAATAAGCTCAAAAGAACATTTCTCCGCATTTACATCTGTCCTTCTCATCTTGTAATTCACGACCACGGAGATTTATCAGGAGGGGAATTACTATCGACATTTTTTGAGTCGGCTTTGCTATGTTAAATGTTACAGAATGGTATTTATTTACTGTTTGATAAATCCAGATACAATGATCCACATCTGATACAATGTCACACTTCTGTTGTGGGATTCTTTCTCCATTTTCTCCTCCACCTTTTTTCTGGTCTCCTGAGCTGCCCTTTACCCCTTTCAGTGATCTAAGACTACGCTCTGAGAAGATGGACGCGGCGTCCACTTATTTGTTACTTTTTGTAGAGCCTTACATTTTTAATGAGGTCACTGCCTTTGAAATAATCTCTAAATTGGAGCCTACTGGACTGACAAGTTAAAGGGATTGTCTCACTTCAGTAAGTGAAGGCAGTAGGGCACTTACTACTGTATTGTGATTCTCTATATTGCTTCCCTTGCTGGCTGGATTCATTTTTCCATCACATTATACACTGCTCATTTCCATGGTTACGACCACCCTACAATCCATCAGCGGTGGTCGTGTTTGGATACTATAGGAGAAAGCGTCAACCTCTCTGGTGGCCGGGACCAGAGATAGGAGCGCACATAGGAGAATGCTTTTTCCTATATTGTGCAAGCACGACCGCCACTGATGGATTGAAGGGACAAGAATAGGACACGGAATGGACAAATGGATGCGGACATTGAAGTGAATGAGTCCACATCTGAAGTGAAAAAAATTCAGCGAAACCAAACCACGTTCATGTGCATGAGCCCTTAAAGCCACAAACCCCATTCAATGGTTTAAGATGAAGAATAGTGATGAGCGAGCATGCTCAGCTGAATACGATATTAGCCAATTAGCGTGCGGGGAGGTACTGGCATTCACTGTAATACCGTAGCCATGTTGGCTACTGGCATTACAGTGATTGGCTGGCCGGGAACGCGTCATCGGGTGGCATATAGCATCCGGTGACATGTGACCCGGCTCAGACCGAGTCAGGAAGAGCAGCTGCAAGGAGGGACAGATAGTGAGAGAAGAACGCTAGGCAGGGATAGTATTTGTTCTAAAAAGACCCAAAAGTCCTTTTAAGGACTACTGTTCTATCTGGCTGCAATATATTTCTCTTTTTTGGGGGGGCAAATATTGAGCAAGGTTGCCTGAACTTAACACCACCTGCGCAGTGTGTGCATTATAACGTTTATGTATCCTAAATACCTGACATCCGGTGTCATTTTTTCTGCCGCTAATCAAGGCGACATTCCCTGCGCTACGTCTGCTGTATAACGTTTGAACATCCTAAATACTTGTGACATTCAGTGTAATTTTTTCTGCCGTTAGTGACGGTGATATTCCCTGTGCTACGTCTGCTGTATAACGTTTGAACATCCTAAATACTTGAGAGTCCAAGATGCATCCAGACATCCTCCCCATGCTCTTCACTAACCATTTCAGACGCCCTCCCCTTTCTGAACCAGACGCCCTCCCCTCTTCAGATCAGGGGGTGCCTGGTTTAGTGCTCGGGTTCTCCCATTGACTTCCATTGTGCTCGGGTGCTCAGTAGAGAACTCGAGCATCACCTAGTGTTCTACCCGAGCACCAGAGCACTCGATCAACACTAATGAAGAAAGTAACAACCACAAGACTAACCAAACCTGAAGGAACCTTAGAGAATGTGGATCCAGAAACCACGTATCATCTTGTGTAACCATGCTGATCTCGTTGAATCTTAGGTATACTGTGCCCGTGTGAGCTGGGAGGCTAATTAGATCCCTAAGGTGGTGGAGGTCACAGGCACTAGTGGCCCCTGGGGCCCTCACTATAGCGTCGGCCTGCAGAGGTGCATCTGACAGAACGTGTGCAGTATATGGTCACAACAGAGGTCAGACACTGAACGTTAATCTGGAAGTCTCAATTCTCACTTTTTCGAAGCCCAATAAAAATTCACAAAATATGCAAAATGCTGCAAGAAAACAGTAGAAATGTCCTTTATAGCGTTTTCTCCAGGCAAATGTCTGATATAATAAGCAGTGTCGCCTCCCATCATGCCCTGCTCCAGGACGCCGTACAACCTGCCATCAGAATTTTGATTGCAGCTCTGGATGTGAGGATGATGGGTGTGTGAAGCCAGAGATGGCGATATTTTAGCCAATCAGGGGCGTAGCTATAGGGAGTGCAGAGGTAGCAGTCGCTACCGGGCCCAGGAGCCTGAGGGGCCCAAAGACCCTTGTGCCACATAAGAAGACACACAAAGCACTGAGGGAAGGGGGGCCCAAGCTGAATTCCAGCACCGGGGTCCATGAGCCTTTAGCTACGCCCCTGTAGCAAATCCTTTATCTGAGACAATGCGCCGTGATGTTCTTTTTTTTTTCACGTTATGTTGTGAGCGTTGGGTTTAGTTTTACGCTTTTCCGGTAATCTGACGCTTACTAAATGCCCTTTACTACAAAAGGTCCTGGAGCTTCTCATGGACGTGGAGCCTGAAGGGCAGGAATAGGTCCGTGCATCACCTGGATAATGCTCCGTGAAGATGTCGTCACTGGGGGGGTTTAATGCATGAATCGCTAAGCGTCGGGTCAGCGGCTCGGTCTCCGCAAAACGTATCTGCACTTAGTGTGAATTCCACGTGCAGATCATAGCCTTAGAGGATCAGCGGCGCAGCATGGACGTGCCGCCGGACCATCAATTACCGGAGTGAATGAGAGCAATTCTGACAAGCAATTGTATCAAGAGGAAATATCCGCCTAATGGAAAGCCCATGTCCGTGCCTGAGAGCAGCGAGCGCCTGTACAGCCACATTAACCCTTCATGTATCTCTCCCTAATCTGCAAGCTGCATTATATTCCAGGCACATCCAGAGCTGTAATGGAGTGAGCAGTTGTGCTAGAGGCTACACGGAATCATCTGCAACACAAGGCGTACCTCCTGTATGTGCCTTAGGGGGTCCTTGCAGCTGGTGTGGGGCCCCTGTAGAAAGAGGGCCAAGTCCTATGTGATACTAAGTGGCCATTGAAAGGAGGTTAGAGGGTCAAACAAACACCAGGCCCCTCTGTCATGTGTAGTGGAATCAGGAAACATAATGGGGGCCCATGCTGATCTTCACTAAGGGCCCCCCTTACTTCTGTGTCCTGCATAGTGAGGGTTGTAGTGCTTTCTTTCTCATACTCTCCTGCTAGAGCGTAATTCAGGATTCTGTTCTCAGACTGCAGACCAGGTCGGAGAGAAGAAGCACGAGGAAAGTCAAAAAGCAGCAGATGGGATTGTGAATGCAGCTCTGGCTGTGAGTAGTGCACGAGGCACGATGAGGACAACCAAGAAGGTAAAGGAGAAGGAATGCAAAGTTATAACGTAACATTATATGACGATTATATCGCATGGATGGAGATGAAACGTTAAATATTCAGCGAGGGTCACCGTAAATTATAGGTAGAGGCGAGCGGATTTCAGACCTCTGCAAAATATCAATCACTTTGATTCACTGAAAGGAAATGAATTCTACTGTCTCCACGCAGTGGGGTCAGAAAGTTTATGAACCTTTATGAATTTCTTACTGTACAGATTAAAAACATCCCACCGCGCCTCGTCCACCTGGTCGTGACTTAGTCCACCTCTATGTTCTGCCTCGTCTTGTTCTCCTGGTAGGAACCTTACCTTCTCCTGGACTCCACGCCCCAACCTAGTCTCAAGAGAAAGTGGGGAGGTTATTTGGGGAGATTTGCACCAAATCTATTAAACAGCACAAGAATTTTGGATCATCAAACAGGCAAAAATATCTTTCTACACCTGCTATAGGTTTTTACTCCAATTAATATGATCACTTTTCAGGTCACCTTTCAAACTTGATGAGGAACATAAAGTTGTAGAGAAGGTGTGGAAAATTGGTGCACGTTCCAATCTGATTCTTAAAAAGGTACATTTTACACCAAATACAATAAAATTTTCCTCAAAGTCTTTGGTTTCAGCAGTTCCCAGGAGCAGAATGGAGAAAAGCCTGATGTTATATAGATTCCTTCTTGAGCAAGGACTTGAGGACGATGAAGAACTTTAGGTTGAGGATCCAAACTTCTACCAGCCTTAACTGCATTGTGCTGAAAAATAATGGGCATGGGAGGAGAGATCCCCATGTAAGGTTTGGTAAAGGCCACCCGGAGGAGCAGGAAGACCATAGGAAGAATGTTCTCTGGAGAACTTCTCCACTTGAGGCATGGTGGCGGCAATATTGTGGTTGGGACTATTTTGTAATGCCGGGAAAATTATTTATAATGCCTAGGTAATGTCAGGTATCTGTCTATGTACCAAAACTTAACAGAAAATATAACTCTGAAAGACAAGGAGATGATTCATTTATCATGCCTTGGAACAGCTTTGGGCAAAGTCCAGCTGAAGGGATATGTTCACCCAAGATCTTCCACCCAAATCAATGAATTCAAGAAATATACCAATGACTGGCGTCATCCACCGTCAGAAATGATTGGTTGCTGCACAAGTAGGACTCATGAGATACACATTCTCCACCGTGTGAGACTACAAGGCACTACTAAGTGGTATGGCAGCGACTGCACCACCAGCAATGTGGTCAGATGGGGGTTCAGCTTGTAGACAAGCTAATTGCTGGTGGAGAAAAGTTTTTTCCTGGGCAAACATTCCATTGAAGATGTCTCACGATGGAGCCAAGGACAAAGAGGAGTCTTAGCAGGAGAAGACGAAGGTGATTATGATGATGACGACAAAGATTCCACATTGCTTGGGGATGAGGTTTCGAGATCTCTGACAGCTATAAGTCTGCTTGAATGGCCACGGTTTATTTTAATCCTACACATCTTGCACACGGGTGTGGTTTTGTGTCTTCTCACGTTTTAGAGAAAAAGTGCCAAATGGGAGTTGCTTGCACAGAGCTACAGGCGGCTACTGGGCTTATCTCTGGCATGTTTTGAGCCTCAACCACTCACAGTGTCAACGGCATCACCAGATCCCGAAACAGACATGGCACTGGCTGTTCTTCGGGAAGTAAGTGGCCTCTGCTCTTCATTGCTGATGCCACCACCCTCCTCTTCTGATGTTGCCTCCTTCTCAGCACCCCAACCTCTTGACTATCTGCCATAGGGTGTGGTTCAGTTTTCTTACCATTTCTTAGAAAACAGGAAGGTGTTCCACTAGGAAGGGGCAGTGAAGACTGAGAGGACTCCACTGACAGGCTTCTCTGGGGCTACAAGGAGGAGGAGCAGGAGGAACGCTGTGATCCCTGGCTTCATGGCATGGTATCAGACTCCAAAGTCAGCTCCACATCATCCTGCTGAGACTGGGAGCAGGAGTGAGCCATCCAGTCCACAATCTCATCCTCTTTCTCCTCAATGATAATGTTTCACTAACTACTACTACCACTACTCCTCGTCCTACTCCTACTATTACTACTCCTACCACCACTACTCCTACTACTACTACCACTACTCCTACTACTACTACCACTACTAATACTACTACTACTACTACTACCACTACTCCTACTTCTACTACTCCTAACTACTACTACTACCACTACTACTACTACTACTCTTATTACTACTACCACTACTCATACTACTACTACTACTCCTACCACTACTACTACCACTACTTCTTACTTCTACTACTACTACCACTACTCCTACTTATACTCTTACTACTACTACTCATAATACTACTACTACTCTTACTACTACTACCACTACTCATACCACTACTACTACCACTACTCCTATTTCTACTACTACTACTACCACTACTCCTACTACTACTACTACTCTTACTACTACTACCACTACTCCTACTACTACTACTACTACTCTTACTACTACTATCAATACTCCTACTTCTACTACTACTACTACCACTACTTCTACTACTACTACTACTACTCTTACTACTCCTACTTCTACTACTCCTACTACTACTACCACTACTACTACTACTACTACTACTACTACTACTTCTACTACTTCTACTACTCCTACTACTACTACTACTACCACCACTACTACCAATACTCCTACTACTACTACCACTACTCCTACTACTACTACCACTACTACTCCTCTTACTACTACTACCACTACTCATACTACTACTACTACTCCTACCACTACTACCACTACTCCTACTACTATTACCACTACTACTACTACTACCACTACTCCTACTTCTACTACTCCTACTTCTACTACTCCTACTACCACTACTACCACTACTCCTACTACTACTACCACTACTACTACTACTACCACTAGTCATACTACTACTACTACTCCTACCACTACTCCCACTACTACTCTTACTACTACTACCACTACCACTACTACTACTCCTACTACTACTACCACTACTACCACTACTACTACTACTACTACTACTACTACCACTAGTCATACTACTACTACCACTAGTCATACTACTACTACTACTCCTACCACTACTCCCACTACTACTACTACTCTTACTACTACTACCACTACCACTACTGCTACTACTACTACCACTACTACCACTACTACTACTACTACTACCACTACCACTACTACCACTACTACTACTGGTGCTACTGCAGGTGCTTTTGTGTGGAACCCTTCTATATTCCCGATATTTTTTTAGCCTAAAATTATTGGAAACTTGTGGAGACAGAACTAAACGAATACGGATTTAGACCTAAATTCGTTGTCTCTCACAAATAATTTTGTGCGTTACCCTGTGTGTTGTTATAGTAATCATATATATACTGGTTTAATTTAATTGAACAATCCCTTAAAAAATTACATTCCAACGCTGTGGAAATGAAATTCACGGAAACGGACACTTGAGGCCTGACACTCAAATTTAGTTTAACACTCATAGGTAAATTGTTACCCTAGCCTGTGTATTGGTGTACTGATCACCTATAAAACATTGGACTGTACTGTGTGTAGAGATAATAAATGGACTTAGTCCTAATATTATTTTCATAAATCACTGATGTATACGGTTGTTCAAACTAAAATAAAAACAAAATGTAAACTTTGAGACGACTTCAGTTCTCACCAGTATTCTATATACTATACTAGATTGATTGTACAGTCATGGCCAAAAGTTTTGAGAATGATACAAATATTAATTTTTACAAAGTCTACTGCTTCAGTTTTTATAATGGCAATTTGCATATACTCCAGAATGTTATAAAGAGTGATCAGCTTAACAGCAATTACTTGCAAAGTCAATATTTGCCTAGAAAATGAACTTTATCCCCCAAAACACATTTCAACATCATTGCAGCCCTGCCTTAAAAGGACCAGCTAACATGGTTTCAGTGATTGCTCCATTAACACAGGTGTGGGTGTTGATGAGGACAGGGCTGGAGATCAATCTGTCATGATTAAGTAAGAATGACACCACTGGACACTTTAAAAGGAGGCTGGTGCTTGGCATCATTGTTTCTCTTCTGTTAACCATGGTTATCTCTAAAGAAACATGTGCAGTCATCATTGCACTGCACAAAAATGGCCTAACAGGGAAGAGTATCGCAGCTAGTAAGATTGCACCTCAGTCAACAATCTATCGCATCATCAAGAACTTCAAGGAGAGAGGTTCCATTGTTGCCAAAAAGGCTCCAGGGCGCCCAAGAAAGACCAGCAAGCGCCAGGACCGTCTCTTAAAAGTGTTTCAGCTGTGGGATCGGGCTACCAGCAGTGCAGAGCTTGCTCAGGAATGGCAGCAGGCAGGTGTGAGTGCATCTGCACGCACTGTGAGGCGGAGACTCTTGGAGCAAGGCCTGGTCTCAAGGAGGGCAGCAAAGAAGCCACTTCTCTCCAGAAAAAACATCAGGGACAGACTGATATTCTGCAAAAGGTACAGGGAGTGGACTGCTGAGGACTGGGGGAAAGTCATTTTCTCTGATGAATCCCCTTTTCGATTGTTTGGGACATCTGGAAAACAGCTTATTCGGAGAAGACGAGGTGAGCGCTACCACCAGTCTTGTCTCATGCCAACTGTAAAGCATCCTGAAACCATTCATGTGTGGGGTTGCTTCTCAGCCAAGGGAATCAGCTCTCTCACAGTCTTGCCATGAATAAAGAATGGTACCAGAATGTCCTCCGAGAGCAACTTCTCCCAACCGTCCAAGAGCAGTTTGGCGATCAACAATGCCTTTTCCAGCATGATGGAGCACCTTGCCATAAAGCAAAGGTGATAACTACATGGCTCAGGGAACAAAACATAGAGATTTTGGGTCCATGGCCTGGAAACTCCCCAGATCTTAATCCCATTGAGAACTTGTGGTCAATCATCAAGAGACGGGTGGACAAACAAAAACCTACAAATTCTGACAAAATGCAAGCATTGATTGTGCAAGAATGGACGGCTATCAGTCAGGATTTGGTCCAGAAGTTGATTGAGAGCATGCCAGGGAGAATTGCAGAGGTCCTGAAGAAGAAGGGTCAACACTGCAAATATTGACTTGCTGCATTAACTCATTCTAACTGTCAATATAAGCTTCTGTTACTCATAATATGATTGCAATTATATTTCTGTATGTGATAAAAACATCTGACAAACAACATAAAAACCCGAGGGCAGCAGATCATGTGAAAATAGAAGATTTGTGTCATTCTCAAAACTTTTGGCCATGACTGTACAACATGTATTGTACATTTTTTGCTTATTGCCTCCCTCCACCCCATCTCACCCTAAGAAAAAAAGGATTTCCGTAAAAATTGAGGGAAAAAATGAAAGTATTTCCTTGCAGGTAGCTACTATTGAGGCTTTGCAGCAGCTTCAGTTCTGCCAGGAGGCTCAGCGGTCTCAGTTCCTCACTTCTTACTCCCTGGCTGACAGCTTTCCCTGCCTGTCCCTATTCTACACACACAATTCTTCTTCTTTGTAATCCTAGCCTTTCCCTTCACTCTCCCTGGCAGCAAAATACAAGCTTGATTGATTTCTGACTCTCCCTGATTGATTTTTGACTCTCCCTGATTGATTTCTGACTCTCCCTGATTGATTTTTGACTCTCCCTGATTGATTTCTGACATGCCCTGATTGATTTCTGACTTTTCCTGACTGATTTCCAACTCTCCCTGACTGATTTCTGACTCTCTCTGATTGATTTTTGACTCTCCCTGATTGTTTTTTGACTCTCCTCTCCCTGACTGATTTCTGACTCACCCTGATTGATTTCTGACTCTCCCAGATTGTTTTTTGACCCTCCCCGATTGATTTCTGACTCTCCCTCATTGGTTTCCGACTCTTCCTGACTGATTTCTGACTCTTCCTGATTGATTTCTGACTCTCCGATTGTTTTTTGACTCTCCCTGATTAATTTCTGACTCTACCTGATTGATTTTTGACTCTCCCTGATTGATTTCTGACTCTCCCCGATTGATGTATGACTCTCCCTGACTCCCTAAGATGGTTTTTCGGACAGACTTTGCAAGCCCCATCCACCCTTATTCACAGCCCAGCACAGAATGGTGTTCTGCTCGGGCACCTCCCTCCCTCCCTGCTGCCACAGCACTGATTGGTTCATCCAGGCTATCTGTCATCCAATCAAGCCAAGCCTTTCCTCCCGTTCCTCTCGTGGTCATATGAAAATCCTTCTTCTTCCACCCTAGTGTTTTTTTACCTCTAACATGTGGACAAAAATGATGCTAAGCGCCGTTTTAAGCATTAATCTGAAACATACCTGAAAATATTTGGGTTCATCTAAAAAAATAACAAAGTTTAGACCGAACCTGGTTCAGTCTGAACTGCTTCGGTTATTTTTGAAGTAAAAGAGAATTCCTCAGGATCTGCCAGTGCAATATAAGGGCTACAACATGAAAGCAGCACAAGGACCATAACGTTTTGAGTCAGCAGTGGAGGCAGTGGGGGTTGTCACATTTGGAAGGTCTTGGAGACAGGCAGCACCTCCATCAAGCACAGATTCTAGATCTTTGTACCAGTGCATAGGTCAGAACCATCCCGGAGCCTACTTTTACCTACAGCTTCCTATTGCATGTGCAGCACTATTTATTCTGCACTTATATAGCAGTAATATATTGCTCAGAACTACACGGATATTGCTCTCCCTTACATAAAGCTACCCATTACACAGAGCCCAGTAGGCTCTGCAATTTGCATTGCAGAGAAAGAGAAAGATAACGACACTGTCTGCTTGGATTGATGCCTATGCTGCTGTGATCACAGGTATTATTAACTGCTAGGGTTCCTATACATAAGCATCTTATTTCCTCTTTGGGTAAGTTACTCAGGATATTATATCACAAAAGATATACTTATTTTAATATGTAAGCAGAAATCAAACCATCGCAGTAAGTCTTCCACTACAGCCGTATACTTAAATTAAAAAAGGTTTACTGACAGCAAGCAAATAAAGCTGATATACAGCCCAAAGCAATAACTTAGAATTCTAACCACAGGAGTGCTTTAATGATCGATAAAAAGAGTCATTTAAACATCTCACAACCCAAAACCTAAAGACTGAAAGGCACAGAGGAAAGACAAATGGTGGAAGGGACCTAACGATCACTAACCGGCATCTTAAGGTTCTTGTCACTTTATCTGCAGCATATAATATGGAGAAACCATTACCTGCAGATTTCTACAGCTACCACAGAGTACAAAACTATATATCTGACTCCTATCAAGCGATCTCTCCATGGGGAAACTAATGGAAGCAGAAAAAATCATCTTGACAGTTTACAAAAATATGAATGTAGAAGGAAAACGGAATATAAAATATGAAATCAAAACTTCAACTTATCTATTAATATATACGGTAAATAAACCTATTATAATATTGCCCTCAATTACCAAATATAAGTACAAGAATATAACTACTATAATACTGTCTCCTCTGTACAAGAATATAACTACTATAATACTGCCTCCTATGTACAAGAATATAACT
Source organism: Rhinella marina (assembly GCA_900303285.1). Taxonomy (NCBI): domain Eukaryota; kingdom Metazoa; phylum Chordata; class Amphibia; order Anura; family Bufonidae; genus Rhinella; species Rhinella marina. The sequence goes on along the minus strand of ONZH01014025.1, from coordinate 37,601 downwards.
ACTATAATATATGTACAAGAATATAACTACTATAATAATTTAACTACTATAATACTGCCTCTATGTACAAGAATATAACTACTATAATACTGCTCCTATGTACAAGAATATAACTACTATAATACTGCTCCTATGTACAAGAATATAACTACTATAATACTGCTCCTATGTACAAGAATATAACTACTATAATACTGCTCCTATGTACAAAATATAACTACTATAATACTGCCCTATGTAGCAAGAATATAACTACTATAAATACTGCTCCTAGTACAAGAATATACTACTATAATACTGCCTCTATGTACAAGAATATAACTACTATAATACTGCTCCTATGTACAAGAATATAACTACTATAATACTGCTCCTATGTACAAGAAATAACTACTATAAATACTGCTCCTATGTACAAGAATATAACTACTATAATACTGCTCCTATGTACAAGAATATAACTACTATAATACTGCTCCTATGTACAAGAATATAACTACTATAATACTGCTTCCTATGTACAAGAATATAACTACTATAATAGCTGCTCCTATGTACAAGAATATAACTACTATAATACTGCTCCTATGTACAAGAATATAACTACTATAATACTGCTCCTATGTACAAGAATATAACTACATAATACTGCTCCTATGTACAAGAAATAACTACTATAATACTGCTCCTATGTACAAGATAATATACTATAATACTGCTCTATATACAAGAATATAACTACTATATACTGCTCCTATTTACTACTCTACAAGAATATAACTACTATAATACTGCTCCTATGTACAAGAATATAACTACTATAATACTGCTCCTATGTACAAGAATATAACTACTATAATACTGCTCCTATGTACAAGAATATAACTACTATAATACTGCTCCTATGTACAAGAATATAACTACTATAATACTGCTCCTATGTACAAGAATATAACTACTATAATACTGCCTCCTATGTACAAGAATATAAACTACTATAATACTGCTCCTATGTACAAGAATATAACTACTATAATACTGCTCCTATGTACAAGAATATAACTACTATAATACTGCTCCTATGTACAAGAATATAACTACTATAATACTGCTCCTATGTACAAGAATATAACTACTATAATACTGCTCCTATGTACAAGAATATAACTACTATAATACTGCTCCTATGTACAAGAATATAACTACTATAATACTGCTCCTATGTACAAGAATATAACTACTATAATACTGCTTCTATGCCTACTATGTAGAAATATAACTACTATAATACTGCTCCTATGTACAAGAATATAACTACTATAATACTGCTCCTATGTACAAGAATATAACTACTATAATACTGCTTCCTATGTACAAGAATATAACTACTATAATACTGCTCCTATTGTACAAGAATATAACTACTATAATACTGCTCCTATGTACAAGAATATAACTACTATAATACTGCTCCTATGTACAAGAATATAACTACTATAATACTGCTCCTATGTACAAGAATATAACTACTATAATACTGCTCCTATGTACAAGAATATAACTACTTATAATACTGCTCTATGTAAGAATATAATACTATAATACTGCTCTATGTACAAGAATATAACTACTATAATACTGCTCCTATGTACAAGAATATAACTACTATAATACTGCTCCTATGTACAAGAATATAACTACTATAATACTGCTCCTATGTACAAGAATATAACTACTATAATACTGCTCCTATGTACAAGAATATAACTAACTATATAATACTGCTCCTATGTACAAGAATATAACTACTATAATACTGCTCCTATGTACAAGAATATAACTACTATAATAACTGCTCCTATGTACAAGAATATAATACTATAATACTGCTCCTATGTACAAGAATATAACTACTATAATACTGCCTCCTATGTACAAGAATATAACTACTATAATACTGCTCCTATGTACAAGAATATAACTACTATAATACTGCTCCTATGTACAAGAAATATAACTACTATAATACTGCTCCTATGTACAAGAATATAACTACTATAATACTGCTCTATGTACAAGAATATAACTACTATAATACTGCTCCTATGTACAAGAATATAACTACTATAATACTGCTCCTATGTACAAGAATATAACTACTATAATACTGCTCCTATGTACAAGAATATAACTACTATAATACTGCCTCCTATGTACAAGAATATAACTACTATAATACTGCTCCTATGTACAAGAATATAACTACTATAATACTGCCTCCTATGTACAAGAATATAACTACTATAATACTGCTCCTATGTACAAAGAATATAACTACTATAATACTGCTCCCTATGTACAAGAATATAACTACTATAATACTGCCTATGTACAAGAATATAACTACTATAATACTGCTCCTATGTACAAGAATATAACTACTATAATACTGCTCCTATGTACAAGAATATAACTACTATAATACTGCTCCTATGTACAAGAATATAACTACTATAATACTGCCTCCTATGTACAAGAATATAACTACTATAATACTGCTCCTATGTACAAGAATATAACTACTATAATACTGCTCCTATGTACAAGAATATAACTACTATAATACTGCTCCTATGTACAAGAATATAACTACTATAATACTGCTCCTATGTACATATATAACTACTATAATACTGCTCATATGTACAAGAATATAACTACTATAATACTGCCTCCTATGTACAGAATATAACTACTATAATACTGCTCCTATGTACAAGAATATAACTACATAATACTGCTCCTATGTTACAAGATATTAACTACTATAATACTGCTCCTATGTACAAGAATATAACTACTATAATACTGCTCCTATGTACAAGATATAACTACTATAATACTCTCCTATGTACAAGATATAACTACTATAATACTGCTCCATGTACAAGAATATAACTACTATAATACTGCTCCTATGTACAAGAATATAACTACTATAATACTGCTCCTATGTACGAAGATATAACTACTATAATACTGCTCTATGCTACAAGAATATAACTACTATAATACTGCCTCCTATGTACAAGAATATAACTACTATAATACTGCTCCTATGTACAAGAATATAACTACTATAATACTGCTCCTATGTACAAGAATATAACTACTATAATACTGCTCCTATGTACAAGAATATAACTACTATAATACTGCTCCTATGTACAAGAATATAACTACTATAATACTGCTCCTATGTACAAGAATATAACTACTATAATACTGCTCCTATGTACAAGAATATAACTACTATAATACTGCTCCTATGTACAAGAATATAACTACTATAATACTGCTCCTATGTACAAGAATATAACTACTATAATACTGCCTCCTATGTACAAGAATATAACTACTATAATACTGCTCCTATGTACAATGTACAAGAATATAACTACTATAATACTGTACTACTGCTCCTATGTACAAGAATATAACTACTATAATACTGCTCCTATGTACAAGAATATAACTACTATAATACTGCCTCCTATGTACAAGAATATAACTACTATAATACTGCTCCTATGTACAAGAATATAACTACTATAATACTGCTCCTATGTACAAGAATATAACTACTATAATACTGCTCCTATGTACAAGAATATAACTACTATAATACTGCTCCTATGTACAAGAATATAACTACTATAATACTGCTCCTATGTACAAGAATATAACTACTATAATACTGCTCCTATGTACAGAATATATAACTACTATAAATACTGCTCCTATGTACAAGAATATAACTACTATAATACTGCTCCTATGTACAAGAATATAACTACTATAATACTGCTCCTATGTACAAGAATATAACTACTATAATACTGCCTCCTATGTACAAGAATATAACTACTATAAATACTGCTCCTATGTACAAGAATATAACTACTATAATACTGCTCCTATGCTCCTATGTACAAGAATATAACTACTATAATACTGCCTCCTATGTACAAGAAATATAACTACTATAATACTGCTCCTATGTACAAGAATATAACTACTATAATACTGCTCCTATGTACAAGAATATAACTACTATAATACTGCTCCTATGTACAAGAATATAACTACTATAATACTGCTCCTATGTACAAGAATATAACTACTATAATACTGCTCCTATGTACAAGAATATAACTACTATAATACTGCTTCCTATGTACAAGAATATAACTACTATAATACTGCTCCTATGTACAAGAATATAACTACTATAATACTGCTCCTATGTACAAGAATATAACTACTATAATACTGCCTCCTATGTACAAGAATATAACTACTATAATACTGCTCCTATGTACAAGAATATAACTACTATAATACTGCTCCTATGTACAAGAATATAACTACTATAATACTGCTCCTATGTACAAGAATATAACTACTATAAATACTGCTCCTATGTACAAGAATATAACTACTATAATACTGCTCCTATGTACAAGAATATAACTACTATAATACTGCCTCCTATGTACAAGAATATAACTACTATAATACTGCTCCTATGTACAAGAATATAACTACTATAATACTGCTCCTATGTACAAGAATATAACTACTATAATACTGCTCCTATGTACAAGAATATAACTACTATAATACTGCTCCTATGTACAAGAATATAACTACTATAATACTGCTCGTATGTACAAGAATATAACTACTATAATACTGCTCCTATGTACAAGAATATAACTACTATAATACTGCTCCTATGTGACAAGAAATAACTACTATAATACTGCCCTATGTACAAGAATATAACTACTATATACTGCTCCTATGTACAAGAATATAACTACTATAAATACTGCTCCTATGTACAAGAATATAACTACTATAATACTGCTCCTATGTACAAGAATATAACTACTATAATACTGCTCCTATGTACAAGAATATAACTACTATAATACTGCTCCTATGTACAAGAATATAACTACTATAATACTGCTCCTATGTACAAGAATATAACTGCTATAATACTGCTCCTATGTACAAGAATATAACTACTATAATACTGCTCCTATGTACAAGATATAACTACTATAATACTGCTCCTATGTACAAGAATATAACTACTATAATACTGCTCCTATGTACAAGAATATAACTACTATAATACTGCTCCTATGTACAAGAATATAACTACTATAATACTGCTCCTATGTACAAGAATATAACTACTATAATACTGCTCCTATGTACAAGAATATAACTACTATAATACTGCTCCTATGTACAAGAATATAACTACTATAATACTGCTCCTATGTACAAGAAAATAACTACTATAATACTGCCTCCTATGTACAAGAATATAACTACTATAATACTGCTCCTATGTACAAGAATATACTACTATAATACTGCTCCTATGTACAAGAATATAACTACTATAATACTGCTCCTATGTGCAAGATATAACTACTATAATACTGCTCCTATGTACAAGAATATAACTACTATAATACTGCTCCTATGTACAAGAATATAACTACTATAATACTGCTCCTATGTACAAGAATATAACTACTATAATACTGCTCCTATGTACAAGAAATAACTACTATAATACTGCTCCTATGTACAAGAATATAACTACTATAATACTGCTCCTATGTACAAGAATATAACTACTATAATACTGCTCCTATGTACAAGAATATAACTTACTATAATAACTCGCTCTATGTACAAGAATATAACTGGCTATAATACTGCTCCCTATGTACAAGAATATAACTCACTATAATACTGCTCCTATGTACAAGAATATAACTACTATAATACTGCTCCTATGTACAAGAATATAACTACTAAATAACTGCTCCTATGTACAAGAATATAACTACTATATACTGCTCCTATGTACAAGATATAACTACTTATACTGCCTCCTATGTAAAGATATACTTATAATACTGCTCCTATGTACAAGAATATAACTACTATAATACTGCTCCTATGATACAAGAATATAACTACTATAATACTGCCTCCTATGTACAGAATATAATACTATAATACTGCTCCTATGTACAAGAATATAACTACGTATAATACTGCTCGTATGTACAGAATATAACTACTATAATACTGCTCCTATGTACAAGAATATAACTACTATAATACTGCTCCTATGTACAGAATATAACTACTATCTATAATACTGCTCCTATGTACAAGAATATAACTACTATAATACTGCTCCTATGTACAAGAATATAACTACTATAATACTGCCTCCTAATGTACAAGAATATAACTACTATAATACTGCTCCTATGTACAAGAATATAACTACTATTAATACTGCTTCCTATGTACAAGAATATAACTGACTATAATAAACTGCTCCTATGTACAAGAATATAACTACTATAATACTGCTCCTATGTACAAGAATATAACTACTATAATTACTGCTCCTATGTACAAGAATATAACTACTATAATACTGCTCCTATGTACAAGAATATAACTACTATAATACTGTCCTATGTACAAGAATATAACTACTATAATACTGCTCCTATGTACAAGAATATAACTACTATAATACTGCTCCTATGTACATGAATATAACTACTATATTACTGCTCCTATGTACAAGAATATAACTACTATAATACTGCTCCTATGTACAAGAATATAACTACTATAATACTGCTCCTATGTACAAGAATATAACTACTATAATACTGCCTCCTATGTACAAGAATATAACTACTATAATACTGCTCCTATGTACAAGAATATAACTACTATAATACTGCCTCCTATGTACAAAGAATATAACTACTATAATACTGCTCCTATGTACAAGAATATAACTACTATAAATACTGCTCCTATGTTACAAGAATATAACTACTATAATACTGCTCCTATGTACAAGAATATAACTACTATAATACTGCTCCTATGTACAAGAATATAACTACTATAATACTGCTCCTATGTACAAGAATATAACTACTATAATACTGCTCCTATGTACAAGAATATAACTACTATAATACTGCCTCCTATGTACAAGAATATAACTACTATAATACTGCTCCTATGTACAAGAATATAACTACTATAATACTGCTCCTATGTACAGGAATATAACTACTATAATACTGCTCCTATATACAAGAATATAACTACTATAATACTGCTCCTGTGTACATGAATATAACTGCTATAATACTTCTCCGTTGTACATTAATATGACTGCTATTATACTGCCTCCTATGGACCGGAATCTTAATGTAAACCTTCTGTGTTTCTTTTTTTTTCGGATGTTTCTGTTCATTTTTTACAGATTGAAGAAAACCAGATTAGAAATAATTCTCTCCTTTTCCCCTCCCCCGGTTCTGCTCTGGTCTTCAGTAATTAGCAGGCTTCCGTCGTGTCCTCTTGGCTCGCAGCGCTCTCTGTTCTGTGCCGCTCACACTTCTTCGTCTGGCACATTACAGGTCCTCACACATCGAGGGGTCGTCTTGAAGACGTCCCCGTCCATTGATTTCTATCACAGCCAATTACAGGCTCTAAATGAGGCGCTCAGACCGCGGCCGCCCTCCGGATCGCTGCCGCTATTAACCCAATTAGAGCAGAATAGCAACAGAACGCGACGACTTGTCGGATTAGAGCCACGCAGCAGACCCTGTACAATCCTGCATACTCAGGGAAGCTGCAGCCGCAGAACAGTCTGCTTGTCTACAGATCCTTCACATCTGTGCAGCTGCTGCCATTCAGGTCTCTGGGAAAGCTGGGTGACAACCCATGGCGTCTGTGCTGGTAGCCAGAAACCGAGAAACAGAAAGTTTATTGTCAGTCGTGTGCAACCGTGACTCACCGGTCACAACCGCATCACACGCTAAATAGCTACAAAACTTCATGGCACGTCCATCTTGGCGGTTTTCACTCAAAGACATGGTCCCTAAATGGAATCAGTCCATATACTAGTCCCACAGGGGACCTTACTGCTACATAGGTGATGTTAGCTCGGGTCTTCCCTTACCTTACAGCCACCATACAGTTGGCCGTAGCGGGGAGTCACCTTACTCCACCGTGTATACCAAGTGACTAGATTGGCTTATGGATGGGCCGGGGTGATGGTTCCTCTTTTACGGGGACCTGTCTCCTCTCACTTGGTACATGGTCAGTCTCTGCCTCGCTGCAACCCCTTTCCTCTACAGCTGTCTCATTCACTATGGCTCTCTCTCATGCGGTCAGCCGTGTTGACTGCACTCCATGTCCCAGACATGGACGTATTCTGGCCTCTTCTATGGACTTCTTCTAGGCTTAGTCTGTGGCCTACTTTTCGTTGCACCCTGACTTCAGGATGGACACATTTTGCACAATTTCCCTGCAGCATACATGCTGGGGGCTGTACTCACCAGCTGCAGCAGGCCTTTACTTGTGCTCACCCCAAGCGGAAAGCGGGTGATTGTATGCCAAACAGGGAAACATCTAAAACACCTTCAACCCCCACATAGCGGGAGCTAAACCTAGAGAGGGTGCGCAGAAAAACCCACAGCGGAAACTGCAGCGCAACAGTGTCTGCCACGGGATACGCAGAGGATTGTGTCGCGAACCTATCCTTGCAGTTTCAGCCCGAAATGCGTCATTCTTTATTTTCTGCATTGTTAAGAAGATGAAATAACATTGGATTTTAGATGCTTCTTAGCTGTTCTTACCCCCCAAAAAAACAAAATTATTAAAATTAGTCCAGAAATGGGCGACATGCCGGAGAGTTTCAATTTCTCCCTAAAAATGAATCATAAAATTATTCATCTCCAATGAAAAAAGAAAAATGATAAGAAAAAAATCGTTCAGATTCAGAAGATCCAAAATTTGCTAAACCTTAAGGGGTTAATCTACTGTCGCCTCGGCTAATCAGACCCTCCGGACGCCCCAGTGGCGGCACTTTGTTTTTGGCAGCGCAGACTGATATTTGGACGCAACCTGTAGAAATAATGATGTCTGCTGAGCTCCACAAATACAAAATTAACAGGAGGGTGCCCCTAGTGGCCAAGACAGGTCGGTGCAATAGAAAAAAATCTGAAAGCACTCTGTGAATGTGGGACTACAAGTCCCAGCACATCTACTGCCTTCCAGGAAGAGCCGTTATTAGTGCGCCCTGCGCGGCGGGATCTACGGTGGAGGCGGCGGACTGCAGCATCAATAATAGATGAACCCTGCAGCATGCATGGGCCAGAAGCCTCTATTAACCCTTTACAGAGGCCTAACTGGAAGCCCAAAATCCATAGCGTCAATACGACAGTTATTACAGGTGAAAGACCCATATGGATCGGCTGATGTAGGCGGTCCGCTGCAGAAGTCTTCACGCCCCAGACTTAAAGGGATATTCTGCAAATGAGGCTTAACAGTGATATGATTTAAAAAGAAAACTTCTGCAGATTTCTAATAGACTTTCTTTCCAATTTCTCACTAATTTCAAGACCTCTGCTTGCTGTCAGTGGATAGGGAAATAGGAAAGGAATAGGATAGGAAATCTGCCCTGACATAATACTTTTCCCAGCTGAGGGTTTGTCACACTGGTCTCCAGTCTACAGAAGCCTCTGTTAGGAAAACCCATAAAATAACACAAATGATCGGTGATTCAGCGGCGTTCAGCCCATCGTGCCACAAAAAAATAAATAAATAACCGGATAAATACCTTTTTTTTTGCACACAATCAATTGTCAGAGGAAATGGTGAAAGTCATCATGTATCTTCTGTGTCTGCCCTGATACACTGTAACAAACCCTCAGCTGTGAGAAGAACCCGTCATCCCCATTGCCTCTCTGTATTACTGCAGCCTGGCAGAGCTGGAAATGGGGTTCACTTTTTGCGGGATCCCTTTAAGGAACCTTGGTTCACCCTTTTCTTTGCCTACCAGGACAACCCCTTTAATCAGAACCATTTGCCCTGATTTGCATGTTGTGGTGACAGGTCCTCTGTAACACGTGTGGTCAGCACCGGATAGAATCTGGACCCTGTAAAGTACATTAGATTGCCAGCTCTTGGTGTGAGGACTGCAGGGATACACATGGAGGGGGTCTCTGTATACTGGATAATAAGCCTCCTCTGTGTGGTGGGCTAGCCCTGCACACGGGAGGGTAAACAGGTCCCCCTGTGGCTGCAGTCACATGGCTGCTGCTGGGGAACCAATCGCTCCTGACCATGCTGCCTTTATACCTTCCTCCCCAGGAGTGCAGAGCAGAGTGTGCACAGGGCTGAGGGAGCCTCTCCTCCTTCCCCTTCCCAGAATATGAGCTGAAGGCTGCTATTATTCGGTGTGCAGGAGCCAGCTCCAGCCTGCTGCTCTCCCCCTGCAGCCTCCTCCAGTTACAAACAACTGCTGCAACAGCCCCTACTACTACTCCAAGCAGAGCAGGCTGCGTGCACCATCACCCAGAGGAAGCCCAGCCTGACGGCTACTCACTGAGGACCCCCAGCCTGACAGCTACCCACTGAGGACCCCCAGCCTGACAGCTACCCACTGAGGACCCCCTGCCTGCTGACATCCACTGAGGACCCCCTGCCTGCTGACATCCACTGAGGACCCCAGCCTGCAGACATCCACTGAGGACCCTAATCCTGACAGCTATTTATTGAGGACCCCCAGCCTGACAACTATTGAGGACCCCCAGCCTGACAACTATTGAGGACCCCAGCCTGACAACTATTGAGGACCCCCAGCCTGACAGCTGCCCACTGAGGACCCCTATCCTTACAGCTGCCCACTGAGGACCCCCAGCCTGCTGACATCCACTGAGGACCCTTATCCTGACAGCTGCCCCCTGAGGATACCTGACCTGTCAGTCCTCCCCTGACACCACCCTGGTGGCAGCCTCTCTGCATCTTCTCCTGGTGGTGACAGTCAGGAAGCTTGGACCTCAGTCAGTGACTACTCCACACCCAGAAGTGATCCTCCAGCTGCAGAAACAGATCATGTATGGAGAACTGGCATCTGTTCTGAGGTGACCCCCGTCCCGACATCTCCGGCAATCTGGGAGATCTCCTCTGCCATCTTCATCAATCACATCGACCAGCGATGATAAACAGGGAGGGAAGGCACTGACCGATTAACTAGGGAGACTTCAGATTGAACGTCCTGAGATCGCATCGCCGCAGACATTGTATCAGGTCCCATTTATCTGGAGATCTTTGGTTGGGGATTTTCCTGGATCCAGTGCCCTCTTCAGGACGTGGATGATGGTGGTTTTCCTTCTCTTTCAAGGCACTTGAACTCCAGAGGAGAAAGTTTGGCTCCAGGAAAGTGAAGATCCCGAGTCCCGTGCCCCCGGCCTCTGCAGCCTTCTGACCTCTGCTTTCTCTGTCATGGGATTTCTGTCTCCATTCTGCTGACTGCAGCCAGAGATCCCCGTCCAGTGCTCCTCTGCCCCCAGTACTGTAAGTCCATGGGTGAGGACTACACCCCTCAGCAGCCAGGCCCCCACTGACTGCTCCCCACATGCTCATCTTGGAGACATGGCCTCAGGTGGGGTGTCCATTCCGTGAGCCTCCTGGGATAAGTGTGATCTGACCAGAGCCCCTTGGATATGGGACCATCTCTGGTGGTGTGGACCAGACTGGCTTCCATGGTCTGCTGTTCACTCCTTACTTGCGTCTATTCTCTGGTAAGTCCTAAATAAATCCTGTGATATTGTCATGTATAGCTAATGCTATCTATGCTGTAGAACTATAAGTCCCAGCAGGTCCTCCTCTTGTTGTAGCCTTTATTTGTTTACATTTTGCGATCCTTTATTTGTTTATATTTTGCGATCTTTTATTGTAACAGTTTTTGCAACATTGTAGCAGCGGATTGTCCCCTGGCTGCAGAGGCAGGAGGTTCTATCAGACCTTCCTCTGCTGGGGGGGATGTTGTGTGAGGGGATCCATCCTCTGCCCCCCTCCCACAGGGGTGACCCCATGTTTTACAGCCCCTCGGGGGGATTCCTGTGCACACAGCCTGGGAATTCCTCCACCCAAGTCTCTGGATATAATTAAAGAGCCCTTTGAGCTATTTTCTACTTTCATATGGAGACCCTTAAAGTTCAGTTATTCTGTCCAGGTGACCCCAGGAATGAGGGGAACATGAGGAAATATTTACCTGGAGGGGGTAAAGTCCACATGACTGGAGGGGGCAGAGACTGACAGCTCCTCTGCCCCTGGGTAATATGGAGCTGGTGATTTACAGCTCACTGTCTCTTTTATTGACTGCTGTAAATGGAGGGGGGTGATGTGTGCTTTAGGTATTTAGTTGTCTAGCTGACAACTCCATACATCTGACACCCCAGGATGTGCTGCTGTTACACCTGCTTGTCATGTATCCCCCCCATCCAGCCTCATGTCTGGTGTCCCTGATAATTCTCTTATACAATGTGTAGAGAGCAGACACCCATGCTGATATCATCATGGAGGGGAACTACAGGTCCCAGCAAGTGCTATCAACTTTGTTCCCTATAGAAGGACTACTGATCCCAGCAAGTGCAGAGAACAGTGTTGAGGGATGCATGGCTTAAAAATTGTTGTGGTACTACAAACCTCAGCATGTCTCACCAGTTTGGGGTGTTGGGGCTCCACAGGTTTCTGCCCTGAGATGTCAGTGGCCGGCAATGGGGGAACTCTGCCTATAATTAGGAAAGCTGGGACCTGTAGTTCTGGAGCCCAGAGACTCCGCAGGATATGAAGACATGCTGTCAGTGTCTCCCTTCCTCAGGAACCCTTCACCCCTGCTCACCCCTCACCTCCACTCACCCCTCACCTCCACTCACCCCTCATCTCTACTCACCCCTCACCTCCACTCACCCCTCACCTCTACTCACCCCTCACACCCAAGGGAAGCCCTCACCCCCTTGATGGAGAGTGAAGCTTCTTGTCCAGGACCAGGATTTGGCTCAGGTTTGGTTACTGCACAGCATCTGTCAGCAGCAATCATCAGGGCCTGACTTATAGTAGGAGTGACAGGTCTTGTTCTGCGAACCCCAGGACCCTGTTTGACCAGCATTGCTCAGAGCCTCTTGGGTAAATCTAGATATTTACACCGAGCCAGTCTTCTCTTCATCTTTCCCTATAGATCATTGTCAGGGATGAAGGTTCAATAACCCAAATCACAGACCTCATCTGTAGACCTGGACTGAAGAGCTTACAATCAGCTAATGCCTGTGCTCTCTCCAGGCTCCTGTATGGTTCTGTACTGACCCATGTCCAGTGGGACTTATTATTCGTCCTTCCGATGAAAATAAAGACATAGATGTAGCAGAGCTGGAATTGTCATTTCACTGGTTGCATGGTCGTCCTCGGAGACACCAAAGATAATGCACAGTGATCAAAGCCCCTGAGAAAATGATCAGAGAAGGAGCAACAACTGCAGTGTGTAAAGGGTCCGTCAATCACCCGGTGAACGAGAAAGCCGAGCGGCAGATTGTGCTGTGGAAGCAAAACATCTCTATTGATCGATAGTCTCCATATAGAGGCGATGATAATAGCATGGCAGTGTAGCTCTCACCCCCTCTGACAAGCAGGTAATTATCAGGAATGCACAATCCACTCCCAATAATATCACACTGCGTCAGCCCCTGTGAAGGGGAGTTTAATCTCTGACTACGAATAATATAGTAGATGTCACCTGCAGTCCTATGTAACACCACAGATAACACAGTGATAACTCTCTGAGTACAGATAATGTAGTAGATGTCACCTGCAGTCCTATGTAACACCACAGATAACACAGTGATAACTCTCTGAGTACAGATAATGTAGTAGATGTCACCTGCAGTCCTATGTAACACCACAGATAACACAGTGATAACTCTCTGAGTACAGATAATTTAGTAGATGTCACCTGCAGTCCTATGTAACACCACAGATAACACAGTGATAACTCTCTGAGTACAGATAATGTAGTAGATGTCACCTGCAGTCCTATGTAACACCACAGATAACACAGTGATAACTCTCTGAGTACAGATAATGTAGTAGATGTCACCTGCAGTCCTATGTAACACCACAGATAACACAGTGATAACTCTCTGAGTACAGATAATGTAGTAGATGTCACCTGCAGTCCTATGTAACACCACAGATAACACAGTGATAACTCTCTGAGTACAGATAATGTAGTAGATGTCTCCTGCAGTCCTATGTAACACCACAGATAACACAGTGATAACTCTCTGAGTACAGATAATGTAGTAGATGTCACCTGCAGTCCTATGTAACACCACAGATAACGCAGTGATAACTCTCTGAGTACAGATAATGTAGTAGATGTCACCTGCAGTCCTATGTAACACCACAGATAACACAGTGATAACTCTCTGAGTACAGATAATGTAGTAGATGTCACCTGCAGTCCTATGTAACACCACAGATAACACAGTGATAACTCTCTGAGTACAGATAATGTAGTCCAGGGCTCCAGGAAAGCTGGGTGACAACCCTTGTTAGTATTATATGACATTTGTGTCCATATCAGTTGTCACCTGAGGTGAGAAGCAGTAATGATCGGGAAGTACCTGTGTGTTGTAGGAGGTTCTGGGTGACAGGTGGGTGCAGGATTTATGAGATGTTGTGTGAGATAAAAGGGAAGAAGTTCTCGTCTCCTGATCTTTTTATTGTGAGGAGATGTCAAGGGAGATGAATCTGAGGAAAACCGACCAGGAGCTGTTAAAGGGGCAGGTCTCACTGGAAGATCCCCTTAACCAGTAACTGATTGTGGGAAGCCTTGTTTGGCTTTTTGCATCTGTTTCTAGCATTGACCTTTTTTGGGGTGGGGGTCGGCTGGATGAAGAAAAGTGGAGGTGGAGAACCTCTGGCCGTACTCGAGTTTTCCAATATAATTTTGTTTTATGGCGACAAAACAATAGAAATCTATTCTCCTGGTCTGGAAATGTATCAAACCGACATTTGGTTCATATAGAGTCTTAGTACCCTCAATGCTTAGGGTGGGTTGGACCATTTCATCGCCCTGTGAATCTGTCGGTGTAATACGGAGCATTGATTACACCTGACGATACGTAATGTATGGAGCTGCTGTAACTCCTTCATACCCGGGCAGGGATTCTGGACTGGATAATAAGAGGTTCGGCAATTGTCTTGTGTGCGGTGGAGAGGAGCGGCCACCGTCCAGGGATGTAGCACAACGCAAAAAATGTAGGAAGGTCTGTGCGCAGAAGATATAGAGATAATGAAGCTGATGAGATGGAGGGAAGGTGATGGGGAACAACGGTTTAAGGGTTAATACATCCTTTTCTTGGTGGTCTAGGGTTGGTTAGGGGTTAAGTCATATCATTGCTGGTGGTCGAGGGTGGTGAAGGGTTTCATACATTCTGTTCCCAGAGATTATTGATGGTTTAGGGGTTAATACATATTATCTAGGAAGGTGACGGGTTAATATATGTCTGGTGGTCGTTAAGTGAGGGGTTAAATCACAGTATTCTTGGCGGTCTCAGACAGTGAGGGTTTAATACAGAATATTTCTATAGGTCTAGGGTGTGGGATTCATCTATATGACCCTGGTGGACTAGGTCGGTGAAGGGTTTATGCATATTATCTGAGATGGTTTTAGGTGGTGAAAGGTTAATATATATTATTCCTTATGGTCTCAGTTTGCAAGGGGTTAATGCATGTTATCCCTGGTGGTCTAGGTTGGTGCGGGGTTACTACATAATAGCCCTGGTGGTCTATGATATTCAGTTTTTAATAGATGTTATCCCTGGTGGTCTAGGTTGGTGAAGGGTTAATAAATATTTTCTCTGGAGGCCTAGACTGGTGAACAGTTAACACACGTTATCCCTGGTGGTCTAGGTTTGTAAGGGGTTAATACACATTTCTCTGGTGGTCTAGGTTTGTGAGGGTTAATACACATTTCCCTGGTGGTCTAGGTTGGTGAAGGGTTCATGCACGTTTTCTCTGGTGGTCTAGGTTTGTGAGGGGTTAATACACATTTCCCTGGTGGTCTAGGTTGGTGAAGGGCTCATGCACGTTTTCTCTGGTGGTCTAGGTTTGTGAGGGGTTAATACACATTTCTCTGGTGTTCTAGGTTTGTGAGGGGTTAATACACATTTCCCTGGTGGTCTAGGTTGGTGAAGGGTTCATGCACGTTATCTCTGGTGGTCAAGGTTTGTGAGGGGTTAATACACATTTCCCTGGTGGTCTAGGTTGGTGGTGTAATGCTGAGCCTCTGTCCAGTCACTAACAATGAGGCTGCACATTATGCAGTTGTCTTGGGAGGTTCGAGGCACCAGAAACCTCCTTGAGTTTGTGATGTTGTCTGATATCTGCGGGTTATGTTGCACCGTGCTGTCTTCTTCTGCACCTCTTGTTAACCCCTTAATTACTTCCTTGCTGCACACTGGGGTTAATTGTGCCTCCGGAGCTGTTAGTCAGTGACCGCGGACGTGTCCTCTGTGACGTAAAACAAGAGAGTTCACACATTACTGAAAAAGCTCAGGTATTCAGAAGCCGCTACCTACAAATAACCCATTCAGTGTGAGGCTGCGTCCTCCGGGGGGCGCTGCTCTGCCTCCACACCCCATGCCACAGATACAGCTATACTATATCCTCCTACTATATACTATACCACAGTGACAGTAGAGACTGACACATGCACAAGGCGATCACTAATAAATAACTCTATAGAAAACTGTGGATTGAAATCTGGATGACAACTGCTATGGAAACTGCAATGAAGGCCATGAGTAGTTGTCACCCAGATTAACCCTTTCCTTGCACAGCAGTGCCCTATTACCTAGGTAGGAGCTATAGACGCCTGCATCCAATTCTTTCCGGCTCATGAATGTGATTCCAGTATGAAAGTAAAGACTGACACATACCCAGGCAGAGCAATGGGAGAGAAGGAGCAGGGGGCATATAACTGTACACAGGGTGACAACCTCTATGGAAGGTGTAACAGAGGTTTTTCGAGGTTGTCAGCTCTTTTTGGCTGAGAGTGTCCACCAGGGGGCGACAGCGGAGGGGCACAGGCGGCAGGTGGAATGTCAGATATTATGGTGGCGTAGAATTTACAAGTTATTTTTGCGCCCTTTTCACGCCCCCTCTCCCCGTCCGCTGACCAGACCTCCCCCCCTCCTGGATCATAATTGACCTGGAATCTGCAGCGTTTACGGGAAGCCCCCACATCGGAAATATTGTTCTAACGATTACAGCGTCTGAGAGGAAACCGCGCCAATTATAAAGAGATCCCAGAAATCTGGGGGGATGTGCCAGTGCCGCCCCTGGACGCTCGCTACATTGTAACTGATACATTTATGATACAAAATATCCAGTGACAACCGTCTATGGACATCATTACACTGCCCTGAGAGGTTGTCAGACAGCTCGCTCTCATTTACTCTATTCGTGTCAGTCTTCACTGTAGTTCTGGCATTTTATTCACAGGCCAGCAGGTGGCCCGCTGCTTGTTCCAGACATCAGTAAGTGTGTATTCACACGCGGCAGAACTGTTCAGCCTGTCCTGGAATACTTGTGCGTGAAAATTCACCCTAAGGGCCCCATTCGCAAGACCGTATATTTCTGTCCGCATCCGTATGTCTGCTCTGTGGCTCCGCAAAAAAGATAGAACATGTCCTACTCTTGTCCGTAATCACATTTCTACCCAGGAGTAAGACGTTCCGATCCGCAAAATGCAGAACTAACACAGACGGTATCTGTGTTTTTCGAATCCGCTGCAAAAACGGATACGGTCGTGTGAATGAGCCCTAAATGTGAAGGATCCTTCAAGGTTTTCACAACCGATATGGACGCCGCCTTTATAACCCCCATTCAAGACTCGGGGAAAGCTGGGGAAATGTCCCTTTACTGGAGAGACTCCGCCTCCTCTGTGTGGCGAATCTGACGGCGAATGCAGTGGATTTACGAAGAAGTTTTGATAATAATAATATTATAATAGATAATAAACTCCCATCGTCCGCCCGTGACGTGCTGCCGAGAACAGACGCCCGCTAATGTGGAAATGACATTAGTGGCTGCAGGTTATTCGTACAGATAGCGCAATTACCGCAGGGCGCAGGTTATCCGCCTCTGCTGACCTCCCCATGACCTCTGTGAACTCCCATTGACCTGTATGCTAATCGCTAGATTGCAAGCTCTTCAGTCTCAGGAGACACCTGTAAATCCCAGTACAGTTCTACATACCATACTGTGTAAACCTGCTCATCCAGAGCTGCGCTCTTAATTCTGCTGTTACATCATCTCTTACCTTCTGGACACATCCAGGGCTGTAATCATAATCCAGCTGTTGTTTCTTTTCCACTCCAGTCACATCCAAAGGTGCATTTACAATTCTGCTGTCACATCATGATATATACTCAAGTCACATCCAAAGCTGCATTCATAATATTAATGCAACATCATGTCTTACCCCGTTCACATCTAGAGCTGCATTCGTTATTCTGCTTTTAGTTACAAAAGCTGAATTCACAAATCTGCCCTTACATCATGTCTCTTACTCCAGTCACAACTAAAGCTGCATTCATAATTCTGCTTTGCTGGTGTCTTTACAGCTGTACTGCATTGTGAGCGAAGTAGTGTTACACCAGGTGCAGTCCCCCTATAGTACAGCTGGCAACCAGCAGCACTGTAAGTTCAGCTCCGGGTGTGACTAGAGAATAAATCATTATGCTTGTCCAGATTAGTGTGTCAAAAGCAAATCACACAGAATGGCAGAAATACAAATGACACTTTGAATATGACTGGAGTAAAAAGCTTAAAGCAACAGGAGAACAGTGACTGGAGCTTTAGATGTGACTGGAGTATAAGACATGATGTAACAGCTTCATTGTGAAGGCAGCTCTGGGTGTGACTCGAGTATAATACATAATATAACATTGTCATAGTGAAGACAGCTCTGGATGTTACTGGAGTATAAGATAAATATAGTAAAAGCAGAATAGAAGAATTGTGAAGGCAGCTCTGGGTGTGACTGTAATATAAGACATGATGTAACAGCTTCATTGTGAAGACAGCTCTGGATGGGACTGGAGTATAAGATATAATGAAACAGGTTCATTGTGAAGACAGCTCTGGATGTGACTGGAGTATAAGACATGATGTAACAGCTTCATTGTGAAGACAGCTCTGGATGTGACTGGAGTATAAGATATAATGAAACAGGTTCATTGTGAAGACAGCTCTGGATGTGACTGGAGTATAAGACATGATGTAACAGCTTCATTGTGAAGACAGCTCTGGATGTGACTGGAGTATAAGATATAATGTAACAGGTTCATTGTGAAGACAGCTCTGGATGTGACTGGAGTATAAGACATGATGTAACAGCTTCATTGTGAAGACAGCTCTGGATGTGACTGGAGTATAAGATATAATGTAAAAGCTTCATTGTGAAGGCAGCTCTGGATGTGACTGGAGTATAAGATATAATGTAAAAGCTTCATTGTGAATGCAGCTCTGGGTGTGACTCGAGTATAATACATAATATAACGTTGTTATAGTGAAGACAGCTGTGGATGTAACGGGAGTATAAGATAAATAGAGTAAAAGCAGAATAGAAGAATTGTGAAGGCAGCTCTGGGTGTGACTGTAATATAAGACATGATGTAACAGCTTCATTGTGAAGACAGCTCTGGATGTGACTGGAGTATAAGATATAATGTAACAGGTTCACAGTGAAGGCAGCTCTGGGTGTGACTGGAGTATAATACATAATATAACATTGTCATAGTGAAGACAGCTATGGATGTGACTGGAGTATAAAACATAATGTAACAGCTTCATTGTGAAGGCAGCTCTGGATGTGACAGGAGTATAAGATATAATGTAAAAGCTGCATTGTGAAGGCAGCTCTGGGTGTGACTGGAGTATAATACATAATGTAAAAGCTTCACTGTGAATGCAGCTCTGGATGTGACTGGAGTATAAGATATAATGTAATAGAAGAAATGACTAGTGAAAGGACATGATGTAATAGCAGAACTGTGAATGCAGCTCTGGATGTGACTGTAGCATAATACATGATTCCCTCAGTATCAGTCATATAACTAAAGGATGGATCCTACAGAGACGACTCCTCAGTCTTCAGGGACGATGGATTCCCCCTCGGTGCCGGACGTTGTACGTCTCATGTCTGAGGAATCGCCGCTTTGTAATTTTTTAGAACTGCAGGAAAAGACGCCACATAACGGCCGTAATAAGGTACGGGGACCATATCAGCAACTGACAGCAGCGGCCCCGACGGCTTCTCTCTGCTGCGTCCTCAGATTGTGCCGCCTGACGTACTAAATCCACACAACCGTAAAAGAGACAGAGATTGGGAGGTGAAGGGTTAATTTACTGCAGCAAAAACAGGAAAATCAAAGTAAAAATACAAAATAACAACATCATAAACAGCAAAACTACCGCACAACACAGGAGCACTGTGTATATTCATTCATATAGCACTAACATACACTACAGTGCGGTACAGAGACTGAGACCCCTCACATCAGAGTCTGAGACCCCCCAGAGCCTGGCACAACAGGGCAGACTGTATACATTCCAATATACATGTATACCGTACATATACGTAAATACCGAGGACACGATTATAGTAGTTATATTCTTGTACATAGGAGCAGTATTATAGTAGTTATATTCTTGTACATAGGAGCAGTATTATAGTAGTTATATTCTTGTACATAGGAGCAGTATTATAGTAGTTATATTCCTGTACATAGGAGCAGTATTATAGTAGTTATATTCTTGTACATAGGAGCACTATTATAGTAGTTATATTCTTGTACATAGGAGCAGTATTATAGTAGTTATATTCTTGTACATAGGAGCACTATTATAGTAGTTATATTCCTGTACATAGGAGCAGTATTATAGTAGTTATATTATTGTACATAGGAGGCAGTATTATAGTAGTTATATTCTTGTACATAGGAGCAGTATTATAGTAGTTATATTCTGGTACATAGGAGGCAGTATTATAGTAGTTATATTCTTGTACATAGGAACAGTATTATAGTAGTTATATTTAAAGCAATTTGTATTGTACATAGGAGCAGTATTATAGTAGTTATATTCTTGTACATAGGAGCAGTATTATAGTAGTTATATTCTTGTACATAGGAGCAGTATTATAGTAGTTATATTCTTGTACATAGGAACAGTATTATAGTAGTTATATCTTGTACATAGGAAGCAGTATTATAGGTAGTTATATTCTTGTACATAGGAGCAGTATTATAGTAGTTATATTCTTGTACATAGGAGCACTATTATAGTAGTTATATTCCTGTACATAGGAGCAGTATTATAGTAGTTATATTATTGTACATAGGAGGTAGTATTATAGTAGTTATATTCTTGTACATAGGAGCAGTATTATAGTAGTTATATTTTGTACATAGGAACAGTATTATAGTAGTTATATTCTTGTACATAGGAGCAGTATTATAGTAGTTATATTCTTGTACATAGGAGCAGTATTATAGTAGTTATATTCTTGTACATAGGAGCAGTATTATAGTAGTTATATTCTTGTACATAGGAGCAGTATTATAGTAGTTATATTCTTGTACATAGGAGCAGTATTATAGTAGTTATATTCTTGTAACATAGGAGCAGTATTATAGTAGTTATATTCTTGTACATAGGAGGCAGTATTATAGTAGTTATATTCTTGTATACATAGGAGCAGTATTATAGTAGTTATATTCTTGTACATAGGAGCAGTATTATAGTAGTTATATTCTTGTACATAGGAGCAGTATTATAGTAGTTATATTCTTGTACATAGGAGCAGTATTATAGTAGTTATATTGTACATAGGAGGCAGTATTATAGTAGTTATATTCTTGTACATAGGAGCAGTATTATAGTAGTTATATTCTTGTACATAGGAGCAGTATTATAGTAGTTATATTCTTGTACATAGGAGCAGTATTATAGTAGTTATATTCTTGTACATAGGAGCAGTATTATAGTAGTTATAATTCTTGTACATAGGAAGCAGTATTATAGTAGTTATATTCTTGTACATAGGAGCAGTATTATAGTAGTTATATTCTTGTACATAGGAGCAGTATTATAGTAGTTATATTCTTGTACATAGGAGCAGTATATAGTAGTTATATTCTGTACATAGGAGGCAGTATTATAGTAGTTATATTCTTGTACATAGGAGCAGTATTATAAGTAGTTATATTCTTGTATATAGGAGCAGTATTATAGTAGTTATATTCTTGTACATAGAAGCAGAGTTATAGTAGTTATATTCTTGTACATAGGAGCAGTATTATAGTAGTTATATTCTTGTACATAGGAGCAGTATTATAGTAGTTATATTCTTGTACTAAGAGCAGTATTATAGTAGTTATATTCTTGTACATAGGAGCAGTATTATAGTAGTTATATCTTGTATATAGGAGCAGTATTATAAGGTAAGTTATATTCTTGTACATAGGAGCAGTATTATAGTAGTTATATTCTTGTACATAGGAGCAGTATTATAGTAGTTATATTCTGTACATAGGAGAGCAGTATTTATAGTAGTTATATTCTTGTACATAGGAGCAGTATTATAGTAGTTATATTCTTGTACATAGGAGCAGTATTATAGTAGTTATATTCTTGTACATAGGAGCAGTATTATAGTAGTTATATTCTTGTACATAGGAGCAGTATTATAGTAGTTATATTCTTGTACTGTACATAGGAGCAGTATTATAGTAGTTATATTCTTGTACATAGGAGGCAGTATTATAGTAGTTATATTCTTGTACATAGGAGCAGTATTATAGTAGTTATATTCTTGTACATAGGAGCAGTATTATAGTAGTTATATTCTTGTACATAGGAGCAGTATTATAGTAGTATTATATTCTTGTACATAGGAGGCAGTATTATAGTAGTTATATTCTTGTACATAGGAGCAGTATTATAGTAGTTATATTCTTGTACATAGGAGGCAGTATTATAGTAGTTATATTCTTGTACATAGGAGGCAGTATTATAGTAGTTATATTCTTGTACATAGGAAGCAGTATTATAGTAGTTATATTCTTGTACATAGGAGCAGTATTATAGTAGTTATATTCTTGTACATAGGAGGCAGTATTATAGTAGTTATATTCTTGTACATAGGAGCAGTATTATAGTAGTTATATTCTTGTACATAGGAGCAGTATTATAGTAGTTATATTCTTGTACATAGGAAGCAGTATTATAGTAGTTATATTCTTGTACATAGGAGCAGTATTATAGTAGTTATATTCTTGTACATAGGAGCAGTATTAATAGTAGTTATATTCTTGTACATAGGAGGCAGTATTATAGTAGTTATATTCTTGTACATAGGAAGGCAGTATTATAGTAGTTATATTCTTGTACATAGGAGCAGTATTATAGTAGTTATATATTCTTGTACATAGGAGCAGTATTATAGTAGTTATATTCTTGTACATAGGAGCAGTATTATAGTAGTTATATTCTTGTACATAGGAGCAGTATTATAGTAGTTATATTCTTGTACATAGGAGGCAGTATTATAGTAGTTATATTCTTGTACATAGGAGCAGTATTAATAGTAGTTATATTCTTGTACATAGGAGGCAGTATTATAGTAGTTTATATTCTTGTACATAGGAGCAGTATTATAGTAGTTATATTCTTGTACATAGGAGCAGTATTATAGTAGTTATATTCTTGTACATAGGAGCAGTATTATAGTAGTTATATTCTTGTACATAGGAGGCAGTATTATAGTAGTTATATTCTTGTAACATAGGAGCAGTATTATAGTAGTTTATATTCTTGTACATAGGAGCAGTATTATAGTAGTTATATTCTTGTACATAGGAGCAGTATTATAGTAGTTATATTCTTGTACATAGGAGCAGTATTATAGTAGTTATATTCTTGTACATAGGAGCAGTATTATAGTAGTTATATTCTTGTACATAGGAGCAGTATTATAGTAGTTTATATTCTTGTACATAGGAGGCAGTATTATAGGTAGTTATATTTCTTGTACATAGGAGCAGTATTATAGTAGTTATATTCTTGTACATAGGAGCAGTATTATAGTAGTTATATTCTTGTACTTGTACATAGGAGCAGTATTATAGTAGTTATATTCTTGTACATAGGAGCAGTATTATAGTAGTTATATTCTTGTACATAGGAGCAGTATTATAGTAGTTATATTCTTGTACATAGGAGCAGTATTATAGTAGTTATATTCTTGTACATAGGAGCAGTATTATAGTAGTTATATTCTTGTACATAGGAGGCAGTATTATAGTAGTTTATATTCTTGTACATAGGAGCAGTATTATAGTAGTATATATTCTTGTACATAGGAGCAGTATTATAGTAGTTATATTCTTGTACATAGGAGGCAGTATTATAGTAGTTATATTCTTTGTACATAGGAGCAGTATTATAGTAGTTTATATTCTTGTAGCATAGGAGCAGTATTATAGTAGTTTATTCTTGTACATAGGAGGCAGTATTATATAGTAGTTATATTCTTTTGTACATAGGAGCAGTATTATAGTAGTTATATTCTTGTACATAGGAGCAGTATTATAGTAGTTTATATCTTGTACATAGGAGCAGTATTATAGTAGTTATAATTCTTGTACATAGGAGCAGTATTATAGTAGTTATATTCTTGTACATAGGAGCAGTATTATAGTAGTTATATTCTTGTACATAGGAGCAGTATTATAGTAGTTATATTCTTGTACATAGGAGCAGTATTATAGTAGTTATATTCTTGTACATAGGAGGCAGTATTATAGTAGTTATATTCTTGTACATAGGAGCAGTATTATAGTAGTTATATTCTTGTACATAGGAGCAGTATTATAGTAGTTATATTCTTGTACATAGGAGGCAGTATTATAGTAGTTATATTCTTGTACATAGGAGCAGTAATTATAGTAGTTATATTCTTGTACATAGGAGCAGTATTATAGTAGTTATATTCTTGTACATAGGAGCAGTATTATAGTAGTTATATTCTTGTACATAGGAGGCAGTATTATAGTAGTTATATTCTTGTACATAGGAGTATTATAGTAGTTATATTCTTGTACATAGGAGCAGTATTATAGTAGTTATATTCTTGTACTGTACATAGGAGCAGTATTATAGTAGTTATATTCTTGTACATAGGAGCAGTATTATAGTAGTTATATTCTTGTACATAGGAGCAGTATTATAGTAGTTATATATTCTTGTACATAGGAGGCAGTATTAATAGTAGTTATATTCTTGTACATAGGAGGCAGTATTATAGTAGTTATATTCTTGTACATAGGAGGCAGTATTATAGTAGTTATATTCTTGTACATAGGAGGCAGTATTATAGTAGTTATATTTCTTGTACATAGGAGCAGTATTATAGTAGTTATATATTCTTGTACATAGGAGCAGTATTATAAGTAGTTATATTCTTGTACATATAGGAGCAGTATTATAGTAGTTATATTCTTGTACATAGGAGCAGTATTATAGTAAGTTATATTCTTGTACATAGGAGGCAGTATTATAGGAGTTATAATTCTTGTAACATAGGAGCAGTATTATAGTAGTTATATTACTTGTACATAGGAGCAGTATTATATAGTAGTTATATTCTTGTACTGTACATAGAGCAGTATATTATAGTAGTTATATATTCTTGTACATAGGAGCAGTATTATAGTAGTTATATTCTTGTACATAGGAGCAGTATTATAGTAGTTATATTCTTGTACATAGGAGGCAGTATATTATAGTAGTTATATTCTTGTACATAGGAGCAGTATTATAGTAGTTATAAATTCTTGTACATAGGAGCAGTATTATAGTAGTTATATTCTTGTACATAGAACAGTATTATAGTAGTTATATACTTGTACATAGGAGGCAGTATTATAGTAGTTATATTCTTGTACATAGGAGGCAGTATTATAGTAGTTATATTCTTGTACATAGGAGCAGTATTATAGTAGTTATATTCTTGTACATAGGAGGCAGTATTATAGTAGTTATATTCTTGTACATAGGAGCAGTATTATAGTAGTTATATTCTTGTACATAGGAGCAGTATTATAGTAGTTATATTCTTGTTGTACATAGGAGGCAGTATTATAGTAGTTATATTCTTGTACATAGGAACAGTACTATAGTAGTTATATACTTGTACATAGGAGGCAGTATTATAGTAGATATATAATTGTACATAGGAGCAGTATTATAGTAGATATATTCTTGTACATAGGAGGCAGTATTATAGTAGTTATATTCCTGTACATAGGAGGCAGTATTTATAAGTAGTTATATTCTCTTGTACATAGGAGCAGTATTATAGTAGTTATATTCTTGTACATAGGAGGCAGTATTATAGTAGTTATATTCTTGTACATAGGAGAGCAGTATTATATAGTAGTTATATTCTTGTACATAGAGCAGTATTATAGTAGTTATATTCTTGTACATAGGAGGCAGTATTATAGTAGTAGTTATATTCTTGTACATAGGAGCAGTATTATAGTAGTTATATTCTTGTACATAGGAGCAGTATATAGTAGTTATATTCTTGTACATAGGAGCAGTATTATAGTAGTTATATTCTTGTACATAGGAGGCAGTATTATAGTAGTTATATTCTTGTACATAGGAGCAGTATTATAGTAGTTATATTCTTGTACATAGGAGCAGTATTAATAGTAGTTATATTCTTGTACATAGGAAGCAGTATTATATAGTATATTACTTGTACATAGGAGGCAGTATTATAGTAGTTATATTTCTTGTACATAGGAGCAGTATTATAGTAGTTATATTCTTTGTACATAGGAGCAGTATTATAGTAGTTATATTCTTGTACATAGGGGCAGTATTATAGTAGTTATATTCTTGTACATAGGAGGCAGTATTATAGTAGTTTATATTCTTGTACATAGGAGCAGTATTATAGTAGTTATATTCTTGTACATAGGAGCAGTATTATAGTAGTTATTCTTGTACATAGGAGGCAGTATTATAGTAGTTATATTCTTTTACATAGGAGCAGTATTATAGTAGTTATATTCTTGTACATAGGAGCAGTATTATAGTAGTTATATTTCTTGTACATAGGAGGCAGTATTATAGTAGTTATATTCTTGTACATAGGAGCAGATTATAGTAGTTATATTCTTGTACATAGGAGCAGTATTATAGTAGTTATATTCTTGTACATAGGAGCAGTATTATAGTAAGTTATATTCTTGTACATAGGAGCAGTATTATAGTAGTTATATTCTTGTACATAGGAGGCAGTATTATAGTAGTTATATTCTTTGTACATAGGAGCAGTATTATAGTAGTTATATTCTTGTACATAGGAGCAGTATTTATAGTAGTTATATTCTTGTACATAGGAGCAGTATTATAGTAGTTATATTCTTGTACATAGGACAGTATTATAGTATTATATTCTTGTATATAGGAGCAGTATTATAGTAGTTATATTCTTGTACATAGGGAGCAGTATCATAGTAGTTATATTCTTGTACATAGGAGCAGTATTATAGTAGTTATATTCTTGTTATAGGAGCAGTATTATATAGTAGTTATATTCTTGTACATAGGAGCAGTATTATAGTAGTTATATTCTTGTACATAGGAGGCAGTATTATAGTAGTTATATTCTTGTACATAGGAGCAGTATTATAGTAGTTATATTCTTGTACATAGGAGGCAGTATTATAGTAGATATATTCTTGTACATAAGAGCAGTATTATAGTAGTTATATTCTTATACATAGGAGGCAGTATTATAGTAGTTTATTTCTTGTACATAGGCAGCAGTATTATAGTAGTTATATTCTTGTACATAGGAGCAGTATTATAGTAGTTATATTCTTGTACATAGGAGCAGTATTATAGTAGTTATATTCTTGTACATAGGAGGCAGTATTATAGTAGTTATATTCTTGTACATAAGGAGGCAGTATTATAGTAGTTATATTCTTGTACATAGGAGCAGTATTATAGTAGTTATATTCTTGTACATAGGAGGCAGTATATAGTAGTTATATTCTTGTACATAGAGGCAGTATTATAGTAGTTATATTCTTGTACATAGGAGCAGTATTATAGTAGTTATATTCCTTGTACATAGGAGCAGTATTATAGTAGTTATATTCTTGTACATAGGAGCAGTATTATAGTAGTTATATTCTTGTACATAGGAAGCAGTATTATAAGTAGTTATATTCTTGTACATAGGAGCAGTATTATAGTAGTTATATTCTTGTACATAGGAGGCAGTATTATAGTAGTTATATTCTTGTACATAGGAGCAGTATTATAGTAGTTATATTCTTGTACATAGGAGGCAGTATTATAGTAGTTATATTCTTGTACATAGGAGCAGTATTATAGTAGTTATATTCTTGTAACATAGGAAGCAGTATTATAGTAGTTAGTATTCTTGTACATAGGAGCAGTATTATAGTAGTTATATTCTTGTACATAGGAGCAGTATTATAGTAGTTTATATTCTTGTACAGAGGAGCAGTATTATAGTAATTAATATTCTGTATATAAGAGCAGTATTATAGTAGTTATATTCTTGTACATAGGAGCAGTATTATAGTAGTTATATTCTTGTACATAGGAGCAGTAATTATAGTAGTTATATTCTTGTACATAGGAGCAGTATTATAGTAGTTATATTCTGTACATAGGAGCAGTATTATAGTAGTTATATTATTGTACATAGGAGCAGTATTATAGTAGTTATATTCTTGTACATAGGAGCAGTATTATAGTAGTTATATTCTGTACATAGGAGCAGTATTATAGTAGTTATATTCTTGTACATAGGAGCAGTATTATAGTAGTGTTATTTCTTGTACATAGGAGCAGTATTATAGTAGTTTATATTCTGTACATGGAGCAGTATTTGTAGTATATTCTGTACAAGGAGCAGTATTATAGTAGTTATATTCTTGTACATAGGAGCAGTTTATAGAGTTATATTCTTGTCATAGAGCAGATATAGTAGTTAATTCTCTGTACATAGGAGCAGTATTATAGTAGTTATATTCTTGTACATAGGAGCAGTATTATAGTAGTTATATTCTTGTACATAGGAGCAGTATTATAGTAGTTATATTCTTGTACATAGGAGCGAGTATATTATAGTAGTTATATCTTGTACATAGGAGCAGTAATATAGTAGTTATATTCTTGTACATAGGAGCAGTATTATAGTAGTTATATTCTTGTACATAGGGAGCAGTATTATAGTAGTTATATTCTTGTACATAGGAGCAAGTATTATAGTAGTTATATTCTTGTACATAGGAGGCAGTATTATAGCAGTTATATTTCTTGTACATAGGAGCAGTATTGTAGTAGTTATATTCTTGTACATAGGAGCAGTATTATAGTAGTTATATTCTTGTACATAGGAGCAGTATTATAGTAGTTATATTCTTGTACATAGGAGCAGTATTATAGTAGTTATATTCTTGTACATAGGAGCAGTATTATAGTAGTTATATTCTTGTACATAGGAGGCAGTATTATAGTAGTTATATTCTTGTACATAGGAGCAGTATTATAGTAGTTATATTCTTGTACATAGGAGCAGTATTATAGTAGTTATATTCTTGTACATAGGAGGCAGTATTATAGTAGTTATATTCTTGTACATAGGAGCAGTATTATATTGCATTAGTTGGTCATTTGCATCTGTATTTCTTTGCCATCATTTCACGTCCCTTGATAAGCAAAGTTGTACTTTCCAGCTTTCACATCTTTCAGCTTTCACGGATGAGAGTAGTAGTATTGTGTAGTTGTCACATGTGTATGGATAAGAGAAGTAGTGCAGGTGTCAGTTGTCCCTGGATGAGAGTAGTAGTACTTTGTCGCTCATATTGTTCTCCATTTACTGACTGTTAATCTGCACCCAGAATATTCTCAGTCGTCCTGTACGTAGATTAGATAGAGCGGGGCCCCACGTACACGGCAGGTGGGGGGTAACCACATGTGTCACTCTTAGCCTCCGTTTCATCGTGCGGTTTGTAATCTTATTACTTTCAAGGAGAGAAGGAAATATTTCTCTTCTTCGCTTTCAGGATGATGAAAGATTCGCTGTGAAGTTCAGCAAGCGGTTTATGTCCGTCCAGATGAGAGAGATCCCAGCGCTTTGAGGGTTAACAGCAATTATCACATATTTTGTACAATCTATTATTGTTATTTTTAAAGCTGGGGGATGGATACTGAGAGGTGACGCCCTATTACAGGACGCCCTCCTTAGGTCTCCGTCAAGGATGTTACTGGTTTACCTTATATCATGTGTTCCCTCAGCTCCTTACCGTGCTGAGCTCCCTAGCCCTGCTCATCCTGGGCTCCGTGGCTCATGAATGGAATACTGCAGTAACAGTGCAGACTGACACACAGGCAGGATAGCAGAGGGTAAGAAGACACATGGGTGCAGTAATGTCTGCCGTGATGTCATGGTTCGTATTTAACAAGGCAATGAATAACCCGGCGACATGGGACAAGTCTGTACGTTAGTAAACACAGCTGTTTAACGTGACCCGTTCTCGCCACGCTGTGAGGGCATCTCCCGTCACTGTGCACGTCACAGGTGCTTCATAGAGGAGCAATAAGCAGAATAAACATCGCGTCTGTGAGAAACGCACAGAGATCCATGATAACCAGCAACGCAACGCAGGCACCAGACTGATAGGAAGGTTATTAGTGTTAGAAGTGCTGATAAACGTGGGTCCCGTTAACGTGGTCTCAGCTGGTAGTCGGCTTTGTAGTATTATTTTCACTGCAGATTTCGGCTTAAAAAAAATTAATATGAATGTAAACTACTTTATAGCCTGAAAAACAACTGTTGAAAACTAGAACCTGATCCTACTTGTTCCCTATTGTTTACATTCACAATTGTTTACACATTGTCTATTGTTTACATGTTTACTTTTGTGTACACGTACTTTATTGTTTACATGTTCCCTATTTGCATATTCCCTATTGTTTACATATTTACTTATATTTACATTCCCTACTTTTAACATATTCTCAGTTTTTCCACTTGTTCTGTTTTTTCCATGGCCCCTATTGTTTACATTCATGATTGTTTACACATTGTCTATTGTTTACATATTTACTTTTGTATACATGTTCCCTATTTACATGTTCCTATCGTTTACAAGTTCCCCATTTTTATATTCTCCCTATTATTACATACTCCTCATTGTTTCATATTTCCTATTGTTTACACATGCCCTATTGCTTATGTTCCCTATTGTCTACACGCTCCCTGTTGTTTGCATGTTTACTTTTGTTTACACATTTCCTACATTACAGTTTCCATGTTCCTTATTGCTTATCTGTTCCCTATTGTTTACATTCATAATTGTTTACACATTTTCTATTGTTTCCATGTTTACTTTTGTTTACATGTTCCCTCTTTGCATAGTCCCTATTGTTTCCATGTTTCCTATTTTTATATTCTCCCTATTATTACACACTCCTTATTGTTTCATATTTGGTATTGTTTACACTTTCCTTTCACCGCTATAATATGGGTGACGTCACCCTGGGGGGTGCTGTGTACACAGCTGCTTTTTGTGCTTACATCAGACTTTACATTTCTGTTTTGGACATAGAAACACTGTGCGTGTGACAAACATGGATTATACGTTTGTCGTCCATTGGACAGATAATTTTTGATTAAAGGAGGAAACACTTCCAGATATATCCGCATGTTAGGATCCATAACCAATATGCTTATTTACTGGAGGAACTCAAGTGCAAAACAATACAAGAAAAGCTTGGTCAGAAAAGTGGCAGATGATGTTTAACACTGACAAATGTAAGGTATGCATATGGGAAGGAATAATGCAAGTCACCAGTACATACTAAATGGTAAAGCATTGGGTAACTCTGACATGGAAAAGGACCTAGGAATTTTAGTGAACAGCAAACTAAGCTGTAGAAACCAGTGTCAGACAGCTGCTGCCAAAGCCAATAAGATAATGGGTTGCATCAAAAGAGGCATAGATGGCGGTGATGAGAACATAGTCCTGCCACTTTACACATCACTAGTCAGACCACATATGGAGTACTGTGTACAGTTCTGGGCTCCTGTGAGCAAGGCAGACATAGCAGAGCTGGAGAGGGTTCAGAGGAGGGCAACTAAAGTCATAGCTGGAATGGGTGGACTACAGGACCCAGAAAGATTATCAAAATTAGGGACGACTGAGGGGAGATGTAATAACTATGTATAAATATATCAGAGGTCAGTACAGAGATCTCTCCCATCATCTATTTATCTCCAGGACTGTGACTGTGATGAGGGGACATCCTCTGCGTCTGGAGGAAAGAAGGTTTGTACATAAACATAGAAGAGGATTCTTTACTGTAAGAGCAGTGAGACTATGGACTCTTTACTGTAAGAGCAGTGAGACTATGGACTCTTTACTGTAAGAGCAGTTAGACTATGGATTCTTTACAGTAAGAGCAGTTAGACTATGGACTCTATACTGTAAGAGCAGTGAGACTATGGACTCTTTACTGTAAGAGCAGTGAGACTATGGACTCTTTACTGTAAGAGCAGTGAGACTATGGACTCTTTACGGTAAGAGCAGTGAGACTATGGACTCTTTACTGTAAGAGCAGTGAGACTATGGACTCTTTACGGTAAGAGCAGTAAGACTATGGACTCTTTACGGTAAGAGCAGTGAGACTATGGAGCTCTCTCCCTGAGGAGGTGGTGATGGTAAGTTCACTATAAGAGATCAGGAGGGGCCTGGATGTATTTCTGGAGGTAATAATATTACAGGTTATAGTTACTAGAGAGGGGTCGTTGATCCAGGGAGTTATTCTGATGCCTGATTGGAGTCGGGAAGGAATTTTTCCCCCTAAAGTGGGGAAAATTGGCTTCTACCTCACAGGGTTTTTTTGCCTCCCTCTGGATCAACTTGTAGGATAACAGGAAGAACTGGATGGACAGAGGGCTTTTTTTGGCCTTACAAACTATGTTACTATGTAAGAAGTGCACTGAGCGGCTTCTCCAGTCTCCTCCCTAACAGAAGGAGGTTTGGTTCCGAGGAATGGCCTGAGCTAGCTGTCCCTCTCTTTCTTAGAAGGCTTGTACCCTTTGGCAGAGTATCCGTGTCTCAGAGTCTTCTTCTGGACAGTCATGCAGTCTGGTGGAATCTCTCCTAGCACCAGTCCCTGTATGCAGAACAGGAGGGGCTCTGACTGCTCTCCTTATATACAGTTTCTGGCTGAATTAGAGCCTTCTAGTGGGAGGGGTGAAGAAGCTCAGCCTAAACAGATACAATGTACAATTTCTATGGAAACCTTGTATACGGCTTCAGTGCAAGTCTATGGGAATGAATAAGCAGCTTTTCCAGACATAAACAAGTGTTCAGACACAGCAGAGCTTAAAGGGGTTGTCCGGGTTCAGAGTTGAACCTGGACATACCCTTAATTTCACCCAGACAGCCCGCCTGATGTTAGTATTTAGCGCAGGGCAAAGGCATTTAGCAGATATAGTGTAATAGCAGTGCAAATCAACAGGATATATTACAATAGGACATATAGATGCAGTTCAACAATACCAGACAGTATAAGTACAAACACTGTGCAAGTTAACCCTTCAAAGTGCAATAAAGTAAAGAGTTGGTGGCTTTCCATAGGAAGAATAAGGAGAAATATCCACCAGGGTCCATAGTCCAGAGGACCCTTGCTCCAGGGCACTACAGTTCCCACAGAAACCCCAGAATATTAGTGAATGAAGGGCACTAGCCATGAGGAAAGGGCTAAGAACGTGGTGCCCGGCATCAAATACGCAGAAGTTCATACCAGCTAAAGGTTCTCCACTAGGGACTGAAGACACCTCTCATGGGGGTGAACATTTCGGAGGCGGCAGAAGTCCTTACTAGTTGTGGGTTGTCCCATCAGTTGTCTTCTCGATTGACATTGTTCTTGTTTTGTTTCAAGGAAACCAACGGTTCTTGAACAGTTTGTAAATTCGTTGAATAAAGCAGGGGGTTGCGGCTGCACATATCTCGCCATGTAAGGACCGGGCCTGAATATAATGCCGCCCTTTATCTTCATCTTATGGAAATTCCAGCGGGGGAAACATTTGGGCCGATAGAATAGTCCAGGACTAATAGCAATAATGTATATTTAGCTCTAGAACAACACGCGGGAGACGGTTTCACTGACTCGGCGGGACGCTTGCGCTGAGCCCTTCTGGGAGGGAGCCAATATCTACAGCAGCGCAGAGCTGAGTTCCCGCCGCAGCCAAGATGTGTTTGAAATCCAATTGTGCTCATTGACGGCTTTTTTTTTTACAGGGGATTTAGGAGGAAAACATTAAAATTCTGGCGATTAACCAGCTCACTGCCAGAACAGTGCTCATGTAACGTGACTGTATGTAAGAGCAGGGTCCCGCCAGCAGCTGTGTGTATCCACAGTCCAGGGTTTGTTACAATGTATCCAGCCTAACACATCAACAGCGCATATCTGAAATATTGTTACAATGTATCAGTGCAGGTGACCTATATCCATCTGGAGTCCAGGCCATCTACACTGATACATTGTAACAATCCTGAACAGTATTACGGCTCTAGATGTAAATAAGTGGGAGGTTTTACTTTGCTACGGGCACATATTTGTGCGTTCCCCTTTAA
Source organism: Rhinella marina (assembly GCA_900303285.1). Lineage (NCBI taxonomy): Eukaryota > Metazoa > Chordata > Amphibia > Anura > Bufonidae > Rhinella > Rhinella marina. The sequence goes on along the minus strand of ONZH01014025.1, from coordinate 2,841 downwards.
GACTGATCATCACCCCAGGTTAGCCTTTGATTTAGCTGTGTTGTTGATCTCTGATCGCACAAATCTGATTTATGACGCAGAATGTCCTAACGAGGATGCAGGCGGTTTACAGTGTAGCGGTTAATGCATCGTCTGGATTTCTGCTAATGAAGTTACCCTGTCACTTTATTCTGATAACTGTCTGCGGGGTCGGGTTCTGGACGAATTCCAATGCATCATCTATTATAAGCCGCTGCTGCAATACCAGCAAGTGACTGTAGGTGTCACTCTTCTATGGAAACAACACCACCTGTAGGACAGGAATTACAAAGCATAGAATACTACAAAGTCATCAATAATCCAATGGCAACCAGCAGCCATGTGGTTAATCTGGTTTTCAGAGCGGTGTCACATAGGTAGAAGGGTCAATGCACTGGGACAGTTCCTCGAAGAGCTTATTACATTTCTACCGAAGACTAGTCTGATAATGGAAGACGGTCACATATATAGAATATAGGGGAAACATGCAGGGACTCATACAGTGTCTTCACTACCAGAACAGGACCCATCGTGCAGCTGTAGGGACTGATTGGTTGCGTCTGATCCCTATGGATTGGGCACAGGGCTCTCGAGATTCTAGGCTTAATTCATCGATCCTGCATTTCCAAATGTTAACACAGTGGGGATCCTGTAATTTGTCAATAAAGACATCACATGAGCTTTAACAAGCAGCTTCCATTCTACTTCGTTTCTGCTGATTTGTTTGTGTTATTTCTGTTATTCTGGAATTCTCATTGCGAATCAGCATATTTTGGATAAAAAGATGTTAAGGGCCATAAATGTAAACGCCTGAACTCCCTCTAGTGGTGGCTGTATGTATCTCTATGTAGTAATCTCCTGAGCTCCCTCTAGTGGTGGCTGTATATATCTGTATGTAGTAATCTCCTGAGCTCCCTCTAGTGGTGGCTGTATATATCTGTATGTAGTAATCTCCTGAACTCCCTCTAGTGGTGGCTGTATGTATCTGTATGTAGTAATCTCCTGAGCTCCCTCTAGTGGTGGCTGTATGTATCTGTATGTAGTAATCTCCTGAGCTCCCTCTAGTGGTGGCTGTATGTATCTGTATGTAGTAATCTCCTGAGCTCCCTCTAGTGGTGGCTGTATATATCTGTATGTAGTAGTCTCCTGAGCTCCCTCTAGTGGTGGCTGTATATATCTGTAATGTAGTAATCTCCTGAGCTCCCTCTAGTGGTGGCTGTATATATCTGTATGCAGTAATCTCCGGAGCTCCTCTAGTGGTGGCTGTATATATCTGTATGTAGTAATCTCCTGAGCTCCCTCTAGTGGTGTCTGTATATATCTATATGTAGTAATCTCCTGAGCTCCCTCTAGTGGTGACTGTATATATCTTGTATCTCATAGTATATATCTGTCATGTAGCTCCTGAGCTCTAGTGGTGGCTGTATATATCTGTATGTAGTAATCTCCTGAGCTCCCTCTAGTGGTGGCTGTATATATCTGTATGTAGTAATCTCCTGAGCTCCCTCTAGTGGTGGCTGTATATATCTGTATGTAGTAATTCTCCTGAGCTCCCTCTAGTGGTGACTGTATATATCTGTATGTATGTAGTAATCTCCTGAGCTCCCTAGTGGTGCTGTATATATCTGTATGTAGTAATCTCCTGAGCTCCCTCTAGTGGTGGCTGTATATATCTGTATGTAGTAATCTCCTGAGCTCCCTCTAGTGGTGGCTGTATATATCTGTATGTAGTAATCTCCTGAGCTCCCTCTAGTGGTGGCTGTATATATCTGTATGTAGTATCTCATGAGCTCTCTCTAGTGCGTGGCTTGTATGTATCTGTATGTAGTAATCTCCTGAAGCTCCTCTAGTGGTGGCTGTATATATCTGTATGTAGTAAGTCTCCTGAGCTCCCTCTAGTGGCGTGGCTGTATATATCTTGTATGTAAGTAATCTCCTGAGCTCCCTCTAGTGGTGGCCTCTGTATATATCTGTATGTAGTAATCTCCTGAGCTCCTCTAGTGGTGGCTGTATATATCTGTATGTAGTAGTCTCCTGAGCTCCCTCTAGTGGTGGCTGTATAGTATCTGTATGTAGTAATCTCCTGAGCTCCCTCTAGTGGTGGCTGTATATATCTGTATATATGTAGTAATCTCCTGAGCTCCCTCTAGTGGTGCTGTATATATCTGTATGTAGTAGATCTCCTGAGCTCCCTCTAGTGGTGTGTAGTATATATCTGTAGTATATATCTGTATGTAGTAAATCTCCTGAGCTCCCTCTAGTGGTGGCTGTATGTATATATCTGTATGTAGTAATCTCCGGAGCTCCCTCTAGTGGTGGCTGTATATATCTGTATGTAGTAATCTCCTGAGCTCCCTCTAGTGGTGTCTGTATATTATCTATATGTATGTAAATCTCCTGAGCTCCCTCTAGTGGTGACTGTATATATCTATTTAGTGAGCTAGTGGTGGCTGTATATATCTGTATGAGTAATCTATGAGCTCCCTCTAGTGGTGGCTGTATATATCTGTATGTAGTAATCTCTGAGCTCCCTCTAGTGTGTGCTGTACTAGTATCTGTATGTAGTAATCTCCTGAGTCCTCTAGTGGTGGCTGATAATATCTGTATGTATCATCTCTGAGCTCTCTCCGGAGTGCTCCCCTCTAGTGGTGGCTGTATATATCTGTATGTAGTAATCTCTGAGCTCCTCTAATGGTGGCTGTAATTATTGTATGTGTAATCTCTGAGCTCCTTCGGTGGTGGTGTAATATATGTATGTGTATCTCCTGAGCTCCTCTAGTGGTGGCTGTATATATCTGTATGTAGTAATCTCCTGAGCTCCCT
>ONZH01014024.1:0-22945 GCA_900303285.1 Rhinella marina | reverse complement strand
ATATACTACAATGCAGTTGCAAAATTCTGTCGTGTGCTGCACACAGCCAGAGTGTTAAAATATACGTTTTTTCTCTCAGTTACATATTATATAGTGCAGTGAAAAATTTTGTCGTGTGCTGCACACTTGCCGGAGTGTAGAAAATATACGTTTTTCCTCTCAGTTATATATTTTACAGTGCAGTGCAATATTCTGTTGTGTGCTGCACACTAGCCGGAGTGTAGAAAATATACGTTTTTCCTCTCAGTCATATATACTACAGTGCAGTGCAAAATTCTGTCGTGTGTGCACACTTAGCCGGAGTTTAGAAAATTTACGTTTTCCCTTTCATCATATATACTACATGTGCAGTGCAAAATTCTGTCGTGTGCTGCACACTAGCGGATAGAAAATATAAGTTTTTTCTCTCAGTTATATATTATAAGTGCAGTGAAAAATTCTGTCGTGTCTGTCGGAGTGCCTGCTGCACACTAGCCAGAGTGTAGAAAATTACCTCTTTCCTCTCGGTCATATATACTACAGTGCAGTGCAAAATTCTAACTGAGAGAGAAAAATGTATATTTTCTACACTCTGGCTAGTGAGCAGCACACGACAGAATATTGCTCTGCACTGTAAAATATATAACTGAGAGGAAAAGCGTATATTTTCTACACTCCGGCTAGTGTGCAGCACACGACAGAATTTTGCATGCACTGTATATATATGACTGAGAGGAAAAACGTATATTTTCTACACTCCGGCTATTGTGCAGCACACAACTGAATTTTTCACTGCACTGTATAATATATAACTGAGAGAAAAAAAACTTATATTTTCTACACTCCGGCTAGTGTGCAGCACACAACACAATTTTGCACTGCACTGTATAATATATAACTGAGAGAAAAAACGTATATTTTCTACACTCCGGCTAGTGTGCAGCACACGACAGAATTTTGCACTGCACTGTATAATATATAACTGAGATGAAAAACGTATATTTTCTACACTCCGGCTAGTGTGCAGCACAAGAGAATTTTGCACTACACTCTAGTATATTGACTGAGAGGAAAAACGTATATTTTCTACACTCCGGCTAGTGTACAGCCCACAACAGAATTTTTCACTGCACTGTATCATATATAACTGAGAGAAAAAACGTATATTTTCTACACTCCGGCTAGTGTGCAGCACACGACAGAATTTTGCACTGCATTGTGGTATATATTACTGAGAGGAAAAACGCATATTTTTTACACTCCAGCTAGTGTGCAGCACACGACAGAATTTTTCACTGCGTTGTATAATATATAACTGAAAGAAAAAAACGTATATTTTCTACACTCTGGCTAGTGTGCAGCACACGACAGAATTTTTCACTACACTGTATAATATATAACTGAGAGAAAAAACAAATATTTTCTACACTCCTCCTAGTGTGCAGCACACGACATAATTTTGCACTGCACTGTATAATATATAACTGAGAGGAAAAACATATATTTTCTACACTCCGGCTAGTGTGCAGTACACGACACAATTTCGCACTGCACTGTAGTATATATGACAGAGGAAATACATAGTCTTTAGACGACGGCTATTGCACCGAAAACCACTCAATTTTTCACTGCACTGTAGGATATATAACTGAGAGGAAAAACGTGTATTTTCTACACTCTGGCTAGTGTGCAGCACACGACAGAATTTTGCACTGCACTGTATAATATATAACTGAGAGGAAAAACTGATATTTTCTACACTCCGGCTAGTGTACAGCACACAACAGAATTTTGCACTGCACTGTATAATATATAACTGAGAGGAAAAATGTATATTTTCTACACTCCGGCTAGTGTGCAGCTCACGACAGAATTTTGCACTGCACTGTATAATATATAACTGAGAGAAAAAACGTATATTTTCTACACTCCGGCTAGTGTGCAGCTCACGACAGGATTTTGCACTGCACTGTATAATATATAACTGAGAGGAAAAACGTATATTTTCTACACTCCGGCTCGTGTGCTGCACACAAGCCGGAGTGTAGAAAATATAAGTTTTTTCTCTCAGTTATATATTATACAGTGCAGTGCAAAATTCAGTCGTGTGCTGCACACTAGCCAGAGTGTAGAAAATATAGGCTTTTTCTCTCAGTTATATATTATACAGTGCAGTGCAAAATTCTGTTGTGTGCTGCAAACTAGCCGGAGTGTAGAAAATATACCTCTTTCCTCTCAGTCATATAAACTATAGTGCAGTGCAAAATTCTGTAGTGTGCTGCACACTAGTCGGAGTTTAGAAAATATACATTTTTTCTCTCAGTTATATATTATACAGTGCAGTGAAAAATTCTGTTGTGTGCTGCACACTAGCCGGAGTGTAGAACATATAGATTTTTTCTCTCAGTTATATATTATACAGTGCAGTGCAAAATTGTGTCGTGTGCTGCACACTAGCCGGAGTGTGGAAAATATACGTTTTTCCTCTCAGTCATATATACTACAGTGCAGTGCAAAATTCAGTTGTGTGCTGCACACTAGCCAGAATGTAGAAAATATACATTTTTCCTCTCAGTTATATATGATACCGTGCAGTGCAAAAATCTATCGTGTGCTGCACACTAGCCGGAGTGCAGAAAATATAAGTTTTTCCTCTCAATCATATATTATACAGTGCAGTGCAAAATTGTATCATGTGCTGCAAACTAGCCGGAGTGTAGAATATTTACGTTTTTTCTCTCAGTCATATATAATACAGTGCAGTGCACAATTCAGTTGTGTGCTGCACACTAGCCGGAGTGAAGAAAATATACGTTTTTTCTCTCAGTTATATATTATACAGTGCAGTGCAAAATTCTGTTGTGTGCTGTACACTAGCCAGAGTGTAGAAAATATACGTTTTTTCTCTCAGTTATATATTATAGAGTGCAGTGAAAAATTCTGTTGTGTGCTGTACAGTAGCTGGAGTGTAAAAAATATAAGTTTTTTCTCTCAGTTATATATTATACAGTGCAGTGAAAAATTTTGTTGTGTGCTGCACACTAGCCGGAGTGTAGAAAATATATGTTTTTCCTCTCAGTCATATCTACTACAGTGAAGTGCAAAATTGAGTGGTTTGCGGTGCAATAGCTGCCGTCTAAAGACTACGTTTTTCCTCTCAGTCATATATACTACAGTGCAGTGCGAAATTGTGTCGTTTGCTGCACACTAGCCGGAGTTTAGAAAATATACTTTTTTCCTCTCAGTTATATATTATACAGTGCAGTGCAAAATTGTGTCGTGTGCTGCACACTAGGAGGAGTGTAGAAAATATAAGTTTTTTTCTCTCAGTTATATATCATACAGTGCAGTGCAAAATTCTGTCGTGTGCTACACACTAGCCGGAGTGTAGAAAATATATGTTTTTCCTCTCAGTCATATATACTATAGTGTAGTGCAAAATTCTGTCGTGTGCTGCACACTATCCGGAGTGTAGAAAATATACGTTTTTTCTCTCAGTTATATATTATACAGTGCAGTGAAAAATTGTGTCGTGCGCTGCACACTAGCCGGAGTGTAGAAAATATACGTTTTTTTCTCTCAGTTATATGTCATACATTGCAGTGAAAAATTGAGTGGTTTGCGGTACAATAGGCGCCATCTAAAGACTACTTTTTTTTCTCAGTTATATATCATACAGAGCAGTGAACATACAAAATGTTGAACCCAAGGGCTAAGGGTCGAGAACGAGGGTGTGGGCATGGGCGTTCAAGTAGTGTAGGGGGCAGAGGCTGTGGTCCTGGGTAGGATGGCACAGTACATGTTGATGAGGGAGCAGTGGAACGCTGCAGAGTTTAGCTCCCTAGCTTCATCTCGCAACTTACTGGTTCACGTGGTACACCACTATTGAAACCACAACAGTGCGAACAGGTGATGACGTGGATAGCGGACAATGCGTCCAGTAATTTATCCACCACCCAGTCTTCCACGCAGTCCACCCACGCTAGCCAAGGGAGTAGACCTCTGGCTCCTCCAGCTCAACCTCCTTTCCCCCAGCCTGCCCCCCCATTGAAAGTATGGATTCAGATCTGGCATACTCACAGGAACTCTTTTCAGGACCCTACCCAGAGACACAAACCACTGCTCAACAGCAACCTGAGCAGTTGCTCTGCCCCAAATTTAGAACTTTCACAGTCTGTGGTTGATGAGAGTGTGGACTTAGTGCAAGTAGTGCGTGAAGAGGTGTCGGATGATGATGATGATGAGACACGGTTGTCAGACAGTGACGTTGTTGTCAGGGCAGTAAGTCCGAGGGGGAGCAGAGTGAGGAAACGGAGGAAGAGCTGGTGGATGATGAGGTGACTGACCCGAGCTGGGTTGGTAATCCAACTCAAGACAGTGCTTCTGAGGGGGAGGCAAGTGCAGCACCAGAACAGGTTGCAAGATCAGTGGGGTGGCCAGAGGGAGAAGCAGGGCCAGAGCAGGTAGATCAGCAACTGTTTCACGGAGTCAAGCTCCTGTGCCGAGGCCTAGATATTCGCAAGTCTGGAGGTTTTTTAATGAAAGTGAGATTGACCGATGGACTGTGGTGTGCAACCTGTGTCACACCAGGATCAGCAAGGGAGCCACCACTACCAGCCTAACCACTACCAGCATGCGCATGAGTGCTAAACACCCGACCCAGTGGAACCAAGGCCGTTCACCTCCTGCGGGTCACACCACTGCCCCTTCCCACCCCGCCCAGGACCCCGGCACGAGCGCCTCCCGCCCTACAACCACCCCTTCACCTCCACGATCCTACACAACCTCCACCAATGTGTCCCAGCGCAGAGTTCAGCTGTCTTTGCAGCAGACACAATTCGCAAATACAATTCCAACCACCCACATGCACAAGCCCTAAACGTCCACTTCTCCAAATTATTGAGCCTGGAGATGCTGCCCTATAGACTCCTAGAGACTGAGGCTTTCTGCAACCTAATGACGGTGGCTGTCCCTCGGTACTTGGTCCCCAGTTGCCACTATTTTTCCCGATGTGCCGTCCCAGCCCTACACCAGCACGTGTCAGAGAACATCATCCGTGCCCTGACCAAAGCGGTTACTGAGAAGGTCCACCTAACAACGGACACGTGGACAAGTGCTGGCGGGCAGGGACACTATATCTCACTGACGGCACATTGGGTTAACTTGGTGGAGGCTGGGACCGAATCTAACCCTGCGGCCGCTCATGTGCTGCCCACACCGAGGATTGCAGGGCCTGCCTCGGTCACAGTTTCTCAGGCTTATTATGTCTCTTACTCCAACCCCTCCTCCTCCTCCTCTCAATTACCATCCGTGAGCACGGCGCCTTCAGTCGGTAGCTCCAGGCGCAGGTGCACTGCCGTGGGTAAGCGCCAACAGGCAGTGCTGAAATTGGTGAGCTTAGATGACAAAAGACACACCGCCCAAGAGCTGTTACAGGGCATCACGGCGCAGATCGATCTTTGGCTGGTGCCGCTGAACCTCAAACCAGGCATGGTTGTGAGTGACATCGGGTGTAACCTGGTGGCAGCTCTGCAACTCAGCAGACTCCGAGTGCCTGGCCCACTGTTCAACCTTGTGGTTCAGCGGTTCCTCAAGACCTACCCCAATTTGTCTGAATTGCTCACCAAGGTGCGACGCATCTGTGCGCATTTCTGTAAGTCAACCACAGATGCTGCCACCCTCAGGGCAGTGCAACGGCGCTTACAACTGCCAGCTCACCTACTGATGTGCGACGTGCCCACGCGATGGAATTCCACATTACACATGTTAGCCAGGGTTTACCAGCAGCGCAGAGCGATTGTAGACTGCCAGATGACAACTTCCATGAGAACTGGTAGTCAGGTTAGTCAGCTTCCTCAAGTCTACAATGAGGAGTGAACGTGGATGTCTGATATCTGTCAGGTGTTAAGCCACTGCCAGATGACAACTTCCATGAGAACTGGTAGTCAGGTTAGTCAGCTTCCTCAAGTCTACAATAAGGAGTGAACGTGGATGTCTGATATCTGTCAGGTGTTAAGCCACTTTGATGAGTCAACACAGATGGTCAGCGGCGATGCCGCCATTATCAGCGTCACCATCCCGCTGCTTTGTCTGCTGAAAAACTCACTGCTCAGCATGAAGTCAGAGGCTTTGCGCTTGTCACAGGAGATGGGGGAAGAAGATACTTTGCTTGATAGCCAGAGCACCCTCAGGTCTATTTCTCAGCACGTATTGGAGGAGGAGGAGGAGGAAGAGGAGGAAGAGGAGGAGACTGTTGGCGAGACTGAAGAGGGTACCTATTCTCATTCCTTTTTATCTGTTGAGCGTGTATGGGCTGAAGAGGAGGAGTTGGAGGAGGAGGAAATGGAGAGTCATCCTACTGAGGAAAGGGAATTCCTGTGTGTTGGGACTCACATGGCTGCGCACATGGCTGACTTCATGTTAGGCTGCCTTTCCCGTGACCCTCGCGTTAAAAACGTTTTTACCAACACCGATTACTGAGTGTTCACCCTCCTGGACCCCCGGTACAAGCAGAACTTTTCCACTCTCATTCCTGTAGAGGAAAGTAGTACGAGAGTGAATCAATATCAACAGGCCCTGGTGCACAAGCTGAAACTATCCTTCCCATCTAACACCGCTAGTGGCAGAGGACGTGGTTCTGTGGGCCAACTAGCGGGGGAGAGGAGGCGAGAAGGCAGCTTTTCAAGCGCTGGCAGGGGAACACTCTCCAAGGCCTTTGCCAGTTTTATGTCACCCCAGCAAGACTATGTCACCCGTCCCCAGTCTAGGCAGAGTAGAGGAGAGCTGTTCAGAAAGATGGTGAGGGAGTACCTAGCTGACCATACCAACGTCCTGCGTGATCACTCTGCTCCATACAACTACTGGGTTGCAAAGCTGGACACGTGGCCCGAACTGGCGCTGTACGCCTTGGAGGTGCTGGCCTGCCCTGCCGCTAGCGTGTTGTCAGAGCGGGTCTTCAGTGCAGCTGGTGGCATCATCACTGATAAGCGTACACGCCTGTCAACTGACAGCGCTGACAGGCTGACGCTTATTAAAATGAATAAAGCCTGGATTTCACCGGAATTCAAATCTCCACTGGGGAAAAGCAGCTCAACATGAAGATTCTTCATGTATCCTCTCCTCTCCTCCTCCTCCTTCTCTTCTTACATAAACGCTGAGCCAACAGGCAATTTTTCAGAGGGCCAATTAGCTCTCTTTTCAAACAATGTTTAGGGAGGGCCACCTATAGGCCCTCTCTCCAATCAATTTTTTAGGAGGGTCAACTACAGACACTCAAAAACAATTTTTTAGGAGGGTCAACTACAGACACTCAAAAACAATTTTTTTAGGAGGGTCAACTACAGACACTCAAAAACAATTTTTCAGGAGGGTCAACTACAGACACTCAAAAGTTTTTTTTAGGAGAGTCAACTTTAAACAGCCATTTGACTGCAATCTCAGTCTGCCAAAGGCATTGGTGGTGTCACCGCCATGCTGTGTCAGGCTACATTTTTGGGTGGTTCACCTGCTACCTCAGTCTAACTTGGTCACTCTGGGTTCACCGCCATGCTGTGTCAGGGTAAATTTTTGGGTGGTTCGCCTGCTACCTCAGTCTCACTTGGTCACTCTGTTGTCACCGCCATGCTGTGTCAGGGTAAATTTTTAGGTGGTTCACCTGCTACCTCAGTCTCACTTGGTCACTCTGTTGTCACCGCCATGCTGTGTCAGGGTAAAATTTTATGTGCTTCACCTGCTACCTCAGTCTCACTTGGTCACTCTGTTGTCACCGCCATGCTGTGTCAGGGTAAAATTTTATGTGCTTCACCTGCTAACTCAGTCTCACTTGGTCACTCTGTTGTCACCGCCATGCTGTGTCAGGGTAAAATTTTATGTGCTTCACCTGCTAACTCAGTCTCACTTAGTCACTTTGTTGTCACCGCCATGCTGTGTCAGGGTAAAATTTTATGTGCTTCACCTGCTACCTCAGTCTCACTTGGTCACTCTGTTGTCACCGCCATGCTGTGTCAGGGTAAAATTTTATGTGCTTCCCCTGCTAACTCAGTCTCACTTGGTCACTCTGTTGTCACCGCCATGCTGTGTCAGGGTAAAATATTATGTGCTTCACCTGCTAACTCAGTCTCTCTTGGTCACTCTGTTGTCACCGCAATGCTATGTCAGGGTAAAATTTTATGTGCTTCACCTGCTACCTCAGTCTCACTTGATCACTCCGTTGTCCCGCCATGCTGTGTCAGGGTAAAATTTTATGTGGTTCACCTGCTAACTCAGTCTCACTTGGTCACTCTATTGTCACCGCCATGCTGTGTCAGGGTTAAATTTTATATGGTTTACCTGCTAACTCAGTCTCACTTGGTCACTCTGTTGTCACCGCCATGCTGTGTCAGGGTAAAATTTTATGTGCTTCACCTGCTAACTCAGTCTCACTTGGTCACTCTGTTGTCACCGCCATGCTGTGTCAGGGTAAAATTTGATGTGGTTCACCTGCTAACTCAGCCTCACTTGGTCACTCTGTTGTCACCACCATGCTTTGTTAGGGTAAAATTTTATGTGCTTCACCTGCTAACTCAGTCTAACTTGGTCATTCTGTTGTCACCGCCATGTTTTGTCAGGGTAAATGTTTGGGTGGCTCACCTGCTACCTCATCTAACTTGGTCACTTGGTGGTCTCACCGCCATGCTGTGTCAGGCTACATGTTTGGGTGGCTCTCCTGCTACCTCATCTAACTTGGTCACTCTGTTGTCACCGCAATGCTGTGTCAGGCTAAATTTTTGGGTGGATGACCTGCTACCTCATCTAACTTGGTCACTCTGTTGTCACCGCCATGCTGTGTCAGGCTAAATTTTTGCATGGCTCACCTGCTACCTCATCTAACTTGGTCACTCTGTTGTCACCGCCATGCTGTGTCAGGCTAAATTTTTGGGTGGTTCAGCTGCTATCTTAGTCTAACCAAGCCACTCTGGGGTTCACCACCATGCTGTAAACTGCAATCTCAGTCTTAACAAGTCATCCTGGGTTTAACCCCCATGCTGTAAGCTGCAATCTCAGTCAAACTATGTAATTTAGAGGTTCACCACCAAGGTGTGCCAGACTACAATTTTAGCGGGTTAGAAATTTATTTTATTTGTATTAATTTTACTATCCAACCTATACTATTTTACTATCCAACCTTGAAATGTTTTATTACTTTATACATTCTTGCACACGTGATCAGTTGCCCCTGCGCAGACAGCTATGGACATAAGTCAGCTCCTCAAGCTACCTGACTGCAACCCGTGAATATTGTGGTTTTTAGCCAGACCTGAATTATGTACACAATGTACGGCATGTTGTCCAGGAAGTGCCAGGAGGTTAATTACATTGGAAGTGCAGCTCTGGCCTGTTAGGTAAATTGTCATCATTATCAATGTGATAGTTATAAGCCACATGGAGGGGACACAGTAGTTTAAAAAAGAAGATGGATAACCCCTTTAAGGACTGTAGTGAAAACCTCCAACATGAGCCAAGTGCTGAAGTCTGCTCAATACAGTAAGTGCACAAGCTCAGAAGTCCTAATGTTCATGAGCTCTCTGGCTGCTTTACCCCCATTCCACCTGTGATTGTCTGTATTCTTCCTTCACATAGTATGCTGCCCTGTAGAAAATAGATTTTGGTACTTGGGTGAAAAAATGCGTTGGAATATTTCTAGCCATTTTGTTGACTTGGATTTACACATTACGGTAGCTATAATGAATCACACATTTGTATGTATATGTAGCACTTTTGCACTTAATATATTTTCCAAGTGAATGTGTACGTAATTGCTTAAACTATTTTGTCTTTTAGGGTCCCAGCGTTGCTAGAGTTTGCCTTGTACATCATTTAATAGACAATGATGATTAATTGTACTTTTACTGACACTAATGATGGGATACTGTTTGACATGCCACATGCTTTTTATTGTTTGACCATTTTACTGGAGATCTTTTGTGAATATAATAAACGGCTGTTTACATTTTCTATATATATTGTCTCTTTGTGCTTTTTGTTTGTGTTTTTCTTTTTCTTAGCCGAAGGGTGATAAACCCTGACATGTGCACCTGGTACTAGATTAGTACTACAAGGTACAGGAGTCTTTCTGCAAACAAGCCAGCTATATAGCACCAAGCAACATAGAAGGACTAATAAAGTTTATGGGGAAACGTGTTGCAAAAGACAAAAAACTGTTTCTGGTCCATGAGCATATTGCAATATGATTACCAGTGAACTGTTTATTACTTTGCTTCTTTTGAGATACTTCATTTGAAAAATTAAATTCTAGCAGTGAATACTTTTTTTATTTATCATGATTTTAGATTATTCTGCAGACTCCGTTTGTGTAATTTGAAAGGTGCTCGTGTAATTTTGGAGTGTAAACTTGACATTCTTTAACTGACTAATAAATAATGTATCGCCATATGTTGTATTAATGGACTTGACGCCAAGATAATTTTACAGTTTTAAATCTGAGTGATCAGAAGAAGACCTGCAATAATATCTATCAATCAGAACTGTAATTGCAACATGAATGAAATAAATGAACTTGTGAGAGCAAAAGTAAATGGAAAAGTCTCTGCCCCTTCTTTTGTGTGGTCGATAAATGACTGCCAATAACTATCCTCTATAATGTATTCTTCTTCTTCAGAGGTTGATAATCAGCAGAAAATCTTTCTTTTTTATAGGATGAAAAGAAGCTAATTAAAATAATTTTTTGTGTCTTTGTCACGCTGCCATATTGCCTCCTATATTTAAATGATAAATAGTGCTAAAAAGGCACCATTGCAAGCCATTACTGGTAACTCTGATATTGTTTAGGAGTAACCTGTCAGTCTTGTAAACTGTATCATTTTATACACATTACATTCAAAAAGAATTCTTATTTGTTATATTTAATCAAAGCCCTACTGTCACTGAATTTCTATTCTTGACTTCATTCTCTCATTCTGGTTAAAGGAGTTTGCCCATCTCATACCTTAGGGTCATATCACTAGGATATGCTCCCAATGTCTAACAGGTTGGGGTCCCTTCTCTGGAACCCGAACCTGTCTCTAAAATGGAGCCCGCAAAGAGAAGAAGATTGAACCATGCATGAGTTGCTGCCCTCCATCCATTTCTATGGGTCTCCCATATAAAAGAAAGGGAAATGCACCATGCAAGTGTGGCCACCACTCTATTGACTTCTATGGGGCTGACAGAAATGCCCAAGCCAGCGCTGGCTATTTTCATCAGTCCCTTAAAAATGAATGGGGGTCCATCACACATGTGCAGTCCCCTCTCCTTCTCTTTGTGGGCTCCGTTTTAGAGATAGGTGCATATCCCAGTGGCGGGACCTGCACTTTTCAGACATTGAGGGCATATTCTATCCTAACAATGTATGAGATGGCACAACCCCTTTACAGGAGTTTTCCAGAATTTTGGTACTGATAATCAGTGTTCTCTCATTGTTTTTACTACTCTGAATAAACAAGAAGATCCACCTTGTCACATTGTGTTCCTCTGTTTTTTGCACCAAGGGGTCCTTTTATTTTAATTTTTGTATTTAGACAGTTTTCAGGAATCTACCCCCATGACTTACCCAAGTAACTTTTCAGACAATATAATGATTATGTTGAAAAATGCATTTTTTGGGGTTTTGGACATGACGAGAAATAAATACATTTTCATATAAATCAGTAACATTCAATTAGAACTTAACTCCATAGGTTAATCAGAAGGACACTGGTCGTGAAAAATGTAATCGAGGTTGTCTGAGTCACAATAAATGGTGGCTAAAGTCAGAAATAAATATGAAATGAAACCTTATGTATGTTACCTCATGAATCTGCACAATTATATGCAGGAAATCATCTGCATAATGCTATCAAATTAAATTATGAATCTGTACAGCTTGCTGTCACCTCTACATTTAAGAAATGTATATTCTCATTACAGTGTTTGGTTGGCATAGGCAAGTGTAATATATATGAAATATTGCAATTAATCTAGAGTCTGTTATGCAGGGTAATTCAATCTTAGTTTATATTATGAAGCAACAAGATAAAGTTGAAGAACCATCTGCATATTTCACATTTAATAATAATCAGTATTATTTGTATTAAAACTAGAGATGAGCAAAGTTCTTGTAATTTATTTCTGGTTTGATTCTAACAAACCGATCAGAAGCTTTGATTCGGATTTGAATTCTACCTGAATTGAAAGTGCACCAACTGGTCTGAAAAATGGTGTATGACACACTGAAGTCTCCTATGACTCATATTTTTTCTCTCTGGTCTTTCTCTCTTTTTTATTTTTATCTCTCTGTCTCTCCCTTTTAAAGTTCTGTAACGCAATAATAGCAATAGTAAATAATGTCAGACACCGACATATGGTTATGGGTAAAGGCATGGTTGACAGTATTAACAAATAGACTGTTTAAAAATGTACTGCACCTTTAGATAGGTTATGCTTTCTTAATTTAAAAAAGTTCAAAAAATTGTCCCTTATTGAAGGTAGATGCCTGTCCGTATCTATACACACACTACTATTAAAAGAGCAGTGGCTTGTTCTCAACAAGTAGTGCCAAAATTATGATTTAAGGAGAGCGGATGCCTGCCCTTGTTTATACACAGTAATGTTAGCAGAATTACAGGCTTGCTCTGAACAAGCATCCAAAAATTATCCCATTTTTTGAGAGGAGCAGCAGCAGCACAATGTGGAACCTGACAGACAAGGCGGGAGATGTGTGGCTGTGTAGTAGTTGTGGCAGCTGCAGTGACACCAGTAACAATACAGTATGAAACAAGACAAACAGACAGCAGCATTGGCATGATTAGGCTGGCAATAAATTGTCACCATCAACAATGGCAGATCTATTCATTGGCCAGAGGTATGTGAAAATCCTTACTGATCCATGTGTCATTCATTTTGACAAATATGATGTTTTCTACACTTGCTGAAGGCAAACTTATCTTTTTGGGTTTGATGACACCACCTGTGATGCCAATTACCCTCTCTGGCAGTACACCAGAAGCTGGACAAGACTGTATAGCGATAGCAAACTAGGCCAGTTTCAGCCACTATTCTAGATGTGTACAGGGCAAACCCTGGTAATGCAACAACTTTGCTTCATTTTTGGTCTAGAAAGATGTCCTTGGTCACTTAAGAAGGGCAGAACTGACAGACACTATCCTAGACATGGCCAGCATCTTCTGCAAACCATGATACTTTTTTAAAAAAAAGCGTTGAACCACTAAATCGTGTGCACCATGTGCGCCATGTGTGCCATGCGGAGCATGTGTTATTTCCGCCCACAATGTTCTTGCCATTATTGCTGACAATCTTGCTCAGTTGCAATTGGTGGGAAGACATTCAGCGGGAAATTTGTTGCTTGATGCAAATTAGCAAATTATCTCTCCCAGGCTCATCAGTCCTAAGCAGCAACGCTTGAGTTTCTACATATGAAAAGAGGGAGTAGAAGCAACACTGTGCCATGTTTCTTGCAATATCGATAAGTTTTATTATTAATATGTTTTTATTTTTTGTATATCACATCGTTGTTTTTTAGCACAATTATATATAAAGAAAATATATATATATATATATTTTTTTTTTTATTTGATGAAATTGTTTTTTCTTTTGATCATTGGTTTTTTAAGTCCATGTTTTGCATGTTGCCTTCCCTGTGTAACATGTGACTCCAATTAGGAGTGTAATTGGTTGTTGACAGGTATATAGGGAAGGTCATTTGAAATGTAATTTTTCATGAGTAAGGACCAAAATTGTGGGGTCTGAAACGCGTAGAGATATACTGTACTCCTGATGGATTTTACCGCTTGAATAAAGAAGTTTCTATTTAAGGAGCTGAACTTTCTTCTTCGTTTCCATTGGATATATTGCAGCCGAGTCCAGGCTGTGTTTGTGCTCCAGAAGACTTAGGTGTAGGTGAGCGCTGCAAGTGGATATTGTTTTGTGTTATAGTATGTTTCTTTTAGGGATGGAAAGTAGCCCATTGAGATGGATGGCAAATGATGAGGTGGATAAGGGCCTGGCATGCAAATGTGATCAGCACAAACTTGAAGGTGTCAATGAGATCCGTGCTGTGGGTGCTGCTTTACCACTGCCATGCAAAATATTGACCCAGTGGGCTGTGAAAGACAAGTAATATCCCTGGCCATAACAGCTACTCCACGTGTCCATGGTGGCATGCAACAACTCCTAGGAACCACCATGTGAGAGCACAAGGATGGCTTTTTTGAGAAATAATGAAAGACAAGACTTTTTTTCTTTCTCATTTGTATAAAGTACAGCTTTTGGACAGCAATGGTTAATGGTATTTAGATGTATATATATATTATTTGTTATTTATTTATTTAGTTTTACTATACCCAGTTCCAGATATGACTGTAGAAGCTCTGGATTTGCCAATGCAGATTTTCTTGAGGCTAGTTGCAGCATTATACAGTGCCAGCAAATGAAATAAACTTTAGCAATTCTCATTCACGTGTGGCACAAAACATCTGCAGCTGAAACTAACCTGTGGTGCATGTTTTAAATCAGCAGTATGTCCATTTTAGACATATGGATTTTCAAGAGCGGCCCCTTCCTCCTCTCTGCTCTGCTCGTCAGTACACAGCTGATAAAATCATCAGCTAAATCTCTGTAGGAATGGAGTTCATGAGGAGACATGAAGTACAGAGGGGAGGGTGGGGGTAATGAGCAGCAGCTATTATATTCAGTCTTCATTACCACAATCTGTCCTCTCTATACTTTATGTCTCCTCATGAACTCCATTCCTACAGAGATTTTCATTTTCTTAATTCCCGGAGAACCCCTTTAACCACTTCACGTCCGCCCATTGACAATAAACATCCATGAAGTGGTTGTTTATTTCTGAATGGACGTTTCTGAACGTCCATTCAGAAATAGCAGCTGCACGCTAATCGTGCAGCTGCACAGTGGGGTACCTGCTGTCAGTGACAGCAGGGTACCCCAAAGAGAAGGCAGGGACCGTTCCCAGTGGTCCCTGCCTTGTAGATCGCTGTATACACAGCGCTCACCGAGCGCTGTGTATACAGAGCAGGAAGCGCTATCGCGCTTCATGTTCCGGCCCGGCGGTCACGTGATCGCCGGGGCCGGGAGCGTGCTGGAGCTGACGGGTCTCTCATAGACCTGATCAGCCCTGCACTGAGGCTGTACAGCATAGTATTATGCTGTACAGCCTCTCTGGGGATGTATTTCCCCTGTAACTGGGGCTACTTTGTCAGCCCCAGTTACAGGAGAAATCAAGTGTAAAAAAAAAAATAAAATAAATAAGTGAAGTTAAATGTCTCCCTGAGGTCTTGTATGACCTTATGGGGGACACAAAGTGTAAAATAAAAAATAAAATAAAAAAAAATAGAGTATTATATTAAAAAAAAATCACATATAAAAAAAAAATTTTCCCCCAAATATGTCATTAAAAAAATGTTACAAATAAAAATAAATAAATAAAATAGACATATTTGGCATCACCGCGTCCAAAACGACCGACTCTATAAAAATATCACATGATCTACCCCATCAAGTGAACTGCGTAAAAAAATCTAATAAAAATTATGCCAAAACAGCTTTTTTTGTCGCCTCACCTACCAAAAAACATAATATCAAACAATCAAAAAGTCGTATGCATCCCAAAATGATAGCAATAAAAACGTCACCTCATCCCGCAAAAAATGAGCCCCCACACAAGATCATAGCCCAAAAATGAAAAAAAAGGCTCTTAAAAATTGCAACACAAAAACATGATTTTTTTCTAAAAATGCTCTTATTGTGTAAAACGTAAAAAAAAAAAAAAATAGACATATTTGGTATCGTTGCATCCGTAACAACTGGCTCTACAAAAATATCACATGATCTACCCCATCAAGTGAACGGTGAAAAAAAATATAGAAAAATGTCCCTAAACTGCTTTTTTTTGTTAACCTCCCAAAAATTAGATTAAAAAGTGATCAGAAAGGCGGATGTACCCCAAAATAAGACCTCACTCAGCTAAGTCCACAAAAAAATTAAAAAGTTATCACTCTTACAAACCATGACAAAAAATTCCATGCTAGAAAATGCAGATGCTGCTCCCCCCCTTCTGAGCCCTGGCGTATCCCCAAATAACAGTTTAAGATCACATGTGGGGTGTTTCTGCAAACTGCAGAATCGGGGTAATAAATATTGAGTTTTGTTTTGTTGTTAACCCTTGATGTGTTACAGGAAAAAAATGATTAAATTGGAAAATCTGCAAAAAAAGTGAAATTTTGAAATTTCACATCTATTTTTCTTTAATTCCTGTGGAATACTTAAAGGGTTAACAACATTTCTAAAACCAGTTTTGAATAGTTTGAGGGGTGTAGTTTCTAAAATGGGGTCATTTATGGGTGGTTTTTATTATGTAAGCCTCACAAACTGACTTCAGAACTGAAATGGTCCTTAAAAAAGTTGATTTTGCAAATTTGCAAAAATTGCATCTAAAATTCTAAACCTTCTACTGTCCTAAAAAATAAAATGACACTACCAAAATGAAGCCAACATAAAGTAGACATATGGAGAATGTAAATTAAAAAGGATTTTATGGGGTATCACTATCTGTCTTAAAAGCAGAGAGATTCAAATTTAGAAAACAGTGAATTTTTTCAAATTTTCGTTAACTTTTGGATTTTTTTATAAATAAAATTAAAACTTATCGACTCAAATTTACCATTAACTTGAAGTACAATGTGTCACGAGAAAACAATCTCAGAATCGCTTGGATAAGTAAAAGCGTTCCAAAGTTATTACCACATGAAGTCACACATGTCAGATTTGCAAAATTAGGCCTGGTCAGAAAGGGGGTAAATGGCCCGGATGGGAAGTGGTTAAGCAACAAAATCAGTGAGATAATGCAGCATTCGGTTCATTTTTTATGCGGCAAATTGCAAGTTGAAAAGCTGCAGATTTTCTGCTGCAGAAATTGAGCAGCTAATTAGTCACATATGAGCAATTTTTTAACCACTTCAGATCTGACACAAGCCCGTCTGATACCAGACGCAAGCCCACTCGTGACATTACCCCCCCTTTTACGGGTGTCCTCTGGGCACCCAGGACCAACTTTATCAGGATGACACCTGTGAAAGGCTTTCACCAAACGACTGGCATTCACGTCAGATGCCGGTACCCATGACCTCTCCTCAGGACCATAACCTTTCCAATGAACAAGATATTGAAGAGTCCCACGGAGAACTCGAGAATCAATGATCTTGACAATCTGGAATTCCAAATTACCATCCACCAAGACAGGCGCGGGTGGCAAGGGAGATGGCTCCAGAGGTTCAATATATCTCTTCAACAAAGATCTGTGAAACACATTATTGATTTTCAGGGCCTGAGGAAGTTCAAGACGAAATGCTACAGGATTAATAATGGCCGTCATCTTATATGGGCCAATAAATATTGGACCCAACTTCCAAGAAGGAACTTTCAACTTAATGTTTCTAGTAGACAGCCACACAGAATCACCCACACTTAGGTCCGGACCATTCATACATCTCCTGTCAGCCACACGTTTGTACTTGTTACCCATATTTATCAAGTTATTTTGAATTTTTCGCCATATAGAAGACAATAATGACGAAAAAAGTTCTTCCTCAGGAATACCAGAAGTATCAGAACCAGAAAATGTGCCAAATTGCGGGTGAAAGCCATATGCACCAAAAAATGGTGACTTACCAGTGGAGTCCTGTCTGCGATTATGTATGGCAAACTCAGCCAGAGACAAAAACGAGGACCACTCCTCCTGGTTCTCAGAGACAAAACATCTCAAGTAAGTCTCCAGACTCTGATTGGTACGCTCAGTCTGTCCATTCGTCTGGGGATGAAAGGCAGAGGAAAAAGACAGTTGTACCCCGAGCCGAGTACAGAACGCCCTCCAGAATCTGGACACAAACTGAGTCCCACGATCAGAGACCACGGCAGTGGGAATGCCATGAAGTTTCACAATGTTGTCAACAAACACTTGTGCAAGAGTTTTAGCATTGGGGAGTAATGCAATAAAGTGCGCCATTTTACTAAAACAATCTACAACCACCAGAATAACTGTCTTACCAGACGTCTCAGCCAGATCAGTTATGAAGTCCATGGCTAGGTGAGTCTATGGTCTGGATGGGATGGGTAATGGAAGTAGAGGTCCAGAAGGTCGAGTATGTGTCACCTTAGCGTGTGCACAGACACTACAGGCTGACACATAATCCGTAACACACTTACGCTGCCCTGGCCACCAGAATCTATGAGAGATAAGGTCGACAGTGGATTTACTCCCAGGGTGTCCGGCAAGCACTGAAGAATGATGCTCCTCAAACACCTTATGACGCAAATCAGAAGGAACAAACAACTTCCCAGGAGGGCAAGACTCCGGTGCATCTCCCTGGGCCTCAAACACTTTAGCCTCAAGATCAGGGTAAAGAGCGGATATCACCACTTCTTCAGACAGTATAGGGCTCGAATCTTCAAAATCACCACCTCCGGGAAAACTACATGACAAGGCATCCGCCTTCACATTCTTAACCCCAGGACGATATGTGACAATGAAATTGAATCTGGTGAAGAACAAAGACCATCTGGCCTGCCTCGGATTAAGTCATTTAGCCGACTCTAGGTAAGCCAGATTTTTGTGATCAGTGAATACCGTGATTGGGTGAATCGCCCCTTCCAACCAATGACGCCATTCCTCAAAAGCCAACTTAATGGCCAGTAACTCTCTGATACCCACATCATAATTTCTCTCCACCGCAGAGAGTTTTTCCGAAAAACAAGCACATGGGCGCCATTTACCAGGTGACGGGCCCTGTGATAAAACAGCTCCTACCCCCACATCGGATGCGTCAACCTCCACAATGAAAGGTTGCGACTAGAGATGAGCGAGCTTACTCGTCCGAGCTTGGTGCTCGTTCGAGTATTAGGGTACTCGTAAGTGCTCGCTGCTCGGACGAGTATCTCGCCATGCTCGAGGAAATGTTAACTTCCGCATCGTGCTTTTTTGGCGCCTATAAACTCATCAAATCACAAGCCAGGAGACTCTGCGGTACACCCAGCATCACGTGGGGCCCTTACATGTCGATAGCAGGGGTTGGCTGGCCTGATCAGTTGACCCTGAAATATTATACTGACTGGCCGCGGTGCTCGGCTCAGATGCCGTCTGGATGTCGTTAGGGATAGAGCTGCTGCGTTTTAGGGAGAGTGTTAGGGCAAGCATTTAGTTCTCTGTTAGGCAGGAATCACCCACAAAGAACCCAACAGCCCTTCTAAGGGCTACAAGACATTTTTTTTGTCTCCTGGCTTGGCTGGCTGGCTGGCACTAGTAGTGCAGCTATCGCCATATATAACCCCCTTTTTTTTTTATGTTATATCTCAGTGATACAAATCCATTGCACACAACAGTGTGGAACCATTCTGTGTGTCACAGTTCAGTACACTCACTATTTTCTGTCCAGGTGACACTTTCTGTACGTCACTGAATACAACCAAGTCATTTGCTGCAACGTATATAGCTTGATCCTAAAAATCTCTGTGCGACTTTTGTCTGGGTCGCAGTCTAAATAGCCACCATTAACAGGGTTTGAGTTAGGTCTACGATAGTTCCTGCACGTCACGTTCCCAAAAAAACAAAACTACAAAAAAAATATAGAAAACAAAATATATAAAAAAATTTAGTTTTTTTGTTGTTTTAGCTCAGTGATACAAATCCATTTCACACAGCTGCATGGAACCTTTCTGTTTTGTCACAGGTCAGCACACTCACTCCAATCCGTATTTTCTGTCCAGGTGACACTTTCTGTACGTCACTGAATACAACCAAGTCTTTTG
Organism: Rhinella marina; assembly: GCA_900303285.1. Classification (NCBI taxonomy): domain Eukaryota; kingdom Metazoa; phylum Chordata; class Amphibia; order Anura; family Bufonidae; genus Rhinella; species Rhinella marina. The sequence continues at coordinate 3,112 of ONZH01014024.1, read as the reverse complement.
CTGCCTGTCACGTATATAGCTTGATCCCAAAAATCTCTGTGCGACATTTGTCTGGGTCGCAGTCTAAATAGCCACCATTAACAGGGTGTGAGTTAGGTCTACGATAGTTCCTGCACGTCACATTCCCAAAAAAACAAAACTACAAAAAAAATATAGAAAACAAAATATATAAAAAAAATTAGTTTTTTTGTTGTTTTAGCTCATTGATACAAATCCATTTCACACAGCTGCGTGGAACCTTTCTGTGTGTCACAGTTCAGCACACTCACTCCAATCCGTATTTTCTGTCCAGGTGACACTTTCTGTACGTCACTGAATACAACCAAGTAATTTGCTGCAACGTATATAGCTTGATCCCAAAAATCTCTGTGCGACATTTGTCTGGGTCGCAGTCTAAATAGCCACCATTAACAGGGTGTGAGTTAGGTCTACGATAGTTCCTGCACGTCACGTTCCCAAAAAAACAAAATTAAAAAAAAAATATAGAAAACAAAATATACTAAAAAAATTAGTTTTTTTGTTGTTTTAGCTCAGTGATACAAATCCATTTCACACAGCTGCATGGAACCTTTCTGTTTTGTCACAGGTCAGCACACTCACTCCAATCCGTATTTTCTGTCCAGGTGACACTTTCTGTACGTCACTGAATACAACCAAGTCTTTTGCTGCCTGTCACGTATATAGCTTGATCCCAAAAATCTCTGTGCGACATTTGTCTGGGTCGCAGTCTAAATAGCCACCATTAACAGGGTGTGAGTTAGGTCTACGATAGTTCCTGCACGTCACATTCCCAAAAAAACAAAACTACAAAAAAATATAGAAAACAAAATATATAAAAAAAATTAGTTTTTTTGTTGTTTTAGCTCAGTGATACAAATCCATTTCACACAGCTGCGTGGAACCTTTCTGTGTGTCACAATTCAGCACACTCACTCCAATCCGTATTTTCTGTCCAGGTGACACTTTCTTTACGTCACTTAATTAAACCAGACTGAACAAGTTTGTGGGTTTCAGTACACCAGGCCCTTTTTTTTTTTTTTTTATATAATACACTTATATACAGAAAATTTTGAACCCCAGGGCTAAGGGTCGAGGACGAGGGCGTGGGCGTGGGCATTCAATTACTGCAGGGGGCAGAGGCCGTGGTCCTGGGCAGGGTGAGACAGTACCTGCTAATGAGGGAGCAGGGGAACGCCGCAGAGCTACACTCCCTAGCTTCATGTCTCAGCTTACAGGGACATGTGGTAGAGGACTGTTGAAACCACAACAGTGCGAACAGCTGATCTCGTGGATTGCGGATAATGCTTCAAGTAATTTTTCCACCAGTCAGTCTTCCACGCAGTCCACCCACGTTACCCAAGGGAGCACTCCTCTGGCTCCTCCACCTCAACCTCCTTCCCCCCAGTCTGCCCCCTCCCAGGAAAATTTGGAATGCGATCCGGCATACTCTCAGGAACTGTTTTATGGACCCTTCCCAGAGTCACAAACCACTTCTCAGGTTGCCGCTGAACTCGTTCCCGATGCCCAAGTTTTCCAACTGTCGCAGTCTGTGGGTGATGATGATGACAATGTTGAGTTAGTGATAGAAGTTTGTAAAGAGGTGTCGGACGATGAGGAGACACGGTTGTCAGACAGTGGTGAAGTTGTTGTCAGAGCAGGAAGTCCGAGGGGGGAGCAGACTGAGGAATCGGAGGATGACAAGGTGACTGACCCAAGCTGGGTTGATATGCCGAGTGAAGACAGTGCTTCTGAGGCGGAGGCGAGTGCTGCACCAGAACAGGTTGGAAGAGGCAGTGGTGTGGCCAGAGGGAGAAGCAGGGCCAGAGCTGGTGCATCAGCAGCAACTGTTTCACGTAAAAAGGCTCAAGTGGCGAGGCCTAGATCTTCGCAAGTCTGGAGGTTCTTTAAAGAAAGTGAGGATGACCGACGGACTGTGGTGTGCAACCTGTGCCACACCAGGATCAGCAGGGGTGCCACCACTACTAGCCTAACCACCACCAGCATGCGCAGGCATATGAGTGCTAAACACCCCACTCAATGGAACCAAGGCCGTTCACCACCTCCTGCGGGTCACACCACTGCTCCTTCCCCTGTGTCACTCGCTGCCTCTGCTAGTCAACCCCCTGCGTCACTCGCTGCCTCTGCTAGTCAACCCCCTGCCCAGGACCCCGGCACGAGCGCCTCCCGCTGGAAAACCACACCTTCGTCTCCACGATCCTCCACAGTGTCTACCAACGTGTCCCAGCAAAGTGTTCAGCTGTCTTTACAGCAGACGCTGGAGCGCAAGAGGAAATACAGTTCCACCCACCCACATGACCAAGCCCTCAATGTCCATATCTCCAAATTGCTTAGTCTGGAGATGCTGCCTTATAGGCTGGTAGAGACCGAGGCATTTCGCAATCTCATGGCGGTGGCTGCCCCTCGGCATTCGGTCCCCAGCCGCCACTATTTTTCCCGATGTGCCGTCCCAGCCCTACACCAGCACGTGTCACAGAACATCATCCGTGCCCTGACCAAAGCTTTTTCTGAGAAGGTCCACCTAACCACGGACACGTGGACAAGTGCTGCCGGGCAGGGACACTATATCTCACTGACGGCACATTGCTTAACTTGGTGGAGGTTGGGACCGAGAATGACCCTGGGGCCGCTCATGTACTGCCCACACCGAGGATTGCGGGGCCTACCTCGGTCACGGTCTCTCAGACGTACTATGCCTCCTCCTCCTGCGACCCCTCCTCCTCCTCCACGGAATTACCATCCGTGGGCACCGCGCCTTCAGTCGGTAGCTCTAGGCGCAGCAGCAGTGCCGTGGGTAAGCGCCAGCAGGCGGTGCTCAAACTGCTGAGTTTAGGTGACAAAAGGCACACCACCCAAGAGCTGTTACAGGGCATCACGGCGCAGACTGATGTGTGGCTGGCACCGCTGAACCTCAAGCCAGGCATGGTTGTGTGTGACAACGGGCGTAACCTGGTGGCGGCTCTGCAACTCGGCAGACTGACACATGTGCCATGCCTGGCCCACGTGTTCAATCTCATAGTTCAGCGGTTCCTCAAGACATACCCCAATCTGTCTGATTTGCTCACCAAGGTGCGCCGCATCTGTGCGCATTTCC